>PVIA01019007.1:0-11466 GCA_004024845.1 Tonatia bakeri | reverse complement strand
GTGGACATGAACTAAAGGGAAATGTGGGAGGGAGGGAGTGTGTAGGGTAGAGGCTACTGAAGGGGGGAAATGGGACAACTGTAATAGCATACTCAATAAAATATATTTTTAAAAAATTTCATCATGAGCATAGTTTTCTACAGTCATCTGAATTCCATTGGAAAAAAACTTCCTTCTTGTAGGAATGTGGACAGTGGGCTGACTTCAAAATGTGACCATTCTTCAGAAAATGCACAACAGAAAATCCCTATGAGGGCGGTAGTGTAAAGTTGTATGAACCTTCCTGCTCTGTAAAGTCTGCGCAGGAGAGAGGCTTAAAGTAAACACCAACGAACCTTAGAAAAGGTTGATTCACAGATTTGACAAAATCTACAAGCACAAGAATGTCACTGCCATGGAAGCAGGAAGATTATTCACTGCTGAATGAGCATGACAGCAGACCAGTGCCTAACCAGTAGTAGGTGCCTGGAAATGTCTTGCTTGATGGACAGGAAGAGCTGTGAAAAACAGTGTGCCTATATGAAAATTCTCATCAGTCCAACCTCAATTAGGAATAGTAAATTGTAGTAGCAAAATGACTTTTTGTAAGAACCTTTAAAAGTTAATTCAGGGAGTGCTGGGTGGTGTGGCTCAGTGGATTCAGGGACATGCATAAAGGGTCGCCACTTCAATTCCCTGTCTACAACACTTGTGTTGCTTGTGGACAAGGTCTCCATTAGGGGACGTGTGAGAGACAAGCACACATGGATATTAGTGTGCCTGTGATTCTCCCTCCGTTCCCCTCTAAAAAGTGAATGAATAAAATCTTTAAGGTAAATAAAGCTTTTATTTCATTTTTAGAGAGGTAAAGGGAGGACGAGAGGGAGAGAAACATTGATTGCTTTTATCCATCACGTGCCCCAACTGGGGACCAAATAACTGGCCATCTTTCCATCTGTGGACGACACCCAAACAACTGAGCCACATGTGTCAGGTCAGGAATAGGGACTTTTATAAATGTGGTTTTCTGTTTTGTTGCTTTTCACCTGGATGCATGATGAGAAATTGATGTAAATGTTTATATGCTTACCACTTCCAAAACGTTGGTGGGATTCCCAACAGGGAAAGCTGCAATGGAGAGTGTCAAAGCCACAGCTCCCTGGGTTTCTGCTCCCCGTGCCCAAAGTACTCAAACACTGAGGTTTAGGAACAGGAGAAGTCTGTATAACTGATGATTTTTGCTGATTTTGTGGGGAAAAGGGGAGGCAACATGAATGCAGAGGACATGTAGAAATGTAGATATGCTTTTGGAGATTTTATCTGTAGACAGTGGGGAGAGGGAGAAAGAGAGTGAGAGAAACATCAGTATGTTGTTGCCTCCCATGCACGCCCTGATGGGGACCTGGCCCACACCCCACACATGTGACCTGAATGGAAATTGAACAGGCGGCCTTTTGGTTTACAGGCCAACACTCAGTTCACTGAGCCACACCAACCGGGGCCTCTTATGGCGTTTTCAAAAGCAGTTTTTAGTTGCTAGTCAACTCTTGGAAATTCTAGTGCCTGACCTTGAGCCGTCTGTGTATGTGTAGCATGTTTTTCCATAAAACTTTTTTCCATTTCTCAGTTACAGTACACATGTGATATTATATCAGTTTTAAGTGTACACCATAGTGATTAGACATGTGATCCCATGGTCAGTCCTGTGGTCACCTGGCACCCTGCATAGTTACTGAAATATTACTAACTATATTCCCTGTGCTGCACTTTACGTCCAGGTGACTTGTTTTGTAACTTGGGACCAGGAACACAGCTGTCTGGCAGGTTGCAGCTGTTTTTGAATTTCCAGCATCACAGACTCTAGTTGCCTGAACCTGTTTTTAGGCTGACCCCAGAGTCTGCCCGAGCTGTTTCAGCGCCCCTGTTTGTGCTGTGCTGAATTGCAGTGGGGTGGGATTGCCCCCCTGAAGAAAGAGGCTCAGACTGTGTGAGTCCTGCAGATTTAGGGCATCTCACTGGGGGACACACTAAACTCTAACAAAATATCATGATGCTCCCACTTCTGGGTGCATATTTGAAGGAAATAGAAACATGTAACGGCCCCTGGCTGGCGTAGCTCAGTGGATTGAGCACGGGCTGTGAACCAAAGCATCGCAGGTTCGATTCCCAGTCAGGGCACATGCCTGGATTGCAGGCCATGGCCTCCAGCAACCACACATTGATGTTTCTCTCTCTTTCTCCCTCCCTTCCCTCTCTAAACAATAAATAAATAAAATCTTAAAAAAAAATAGAAACATGTTACCAAGGAACTATGTACACCCTCATGTTCACTGCAGTGTTGTTCACTGGAGCCAACAAATGGAAACGACCTCAGGCTGTGTCATCGATCAAGACGTGGTGCATATATACAATGGGATGGTATTCAGACACAAGAAAGAAGGAAATTCTGCCATTTGGAACAACATGCTAAGGGCCTTATGCTAAGTGAGATAAAGCAGTGAAAAATACCATATATCTGTATGTGGAATTTTTTAAAAGGTCATAAAAGCAGAGTAATGGTGGTTACCAAGAAGTGGTGAAATGGGAGAGACATTTAAAGGCAGAAACTTGTGGTGAGTCAGTCCTGGAGACCTACTGCATGGTATGGTGATCGTAGACAACCAAACTTGAAAAACATTTAGTTTCCTAAGAGGCTGGACCTTAATTATTGCAACACGTGAAGAAACTTTGAGATGAGACAGCAATGCTAGCTAAGTGTATAATGATAATCATATTGTAAGAAATGTATCAAATCAATAAGCTGTGCCCCCTGAACCAAATGTCCTATGTCAAATAAACCTGTAAGATTACTGGAAAAATAACTCATCGTGGATGCAGCTGGGTTCTGTGGGTCCCCTGAGAGCACCCCAGAAATGTGCTTATTGTCTGATGGCACCATAGAACCTGAGCTGGTGGACAGTGTAAATACAGACACTGGTCGCATGTGTAACTTGGGCGCCCTGTCTGTGGAATCAAAACACACTTGGACCTTGATAAGGGAAGACTGCATTAAAAAAGACGTGTGTTAGGGAGGATGCTCCCATTTCAGAATCTGCAAATGCCTCTGATTGAAAGAGAAAGTGCTTTTCTCCACAAGGCCGGACAAGAAGGGCTAGCAGGGAATGTGTGGGAGAGAAGGCAGGGAGGGGGAGGTGGCCAAGCAGGGCTTCAGCAGGAAATGCCTGCTGTGTGCAGTGTCATGCCAGGAATGTCCTCAAGGTGCTTGGGAACAGTAGGTAAGGTCAGAGGCCCAGAAGAAGTGTTCATAAAGTGAAACTGCTGCTGCCCAAGTCCCCTGACCTGGGAACCTCCATTGTCACCTAGATCACACCTCCCCTGTCCAGTAGTGGGTTTGTTCATTCTTCCGATCGTGCATTCTGCCCTTCATGGGTTTGAGGGACGGGCCATAAGGAGACAAGAATTAATCACCTCTCAGGCAACAAAGAAGGTTAATGAATAAAATATCCCTGGGGAATGATTGAAGGTAATGTTTTTCCAAACTATGGAGTCATGTCTGTGCCAAAACACCCATATGTTAGGTTAATCAGTAATTCACAAATACATGAATTACAACCCTTAAAGCAAATGGAACAAGAAAAAAAGTCATAGGGAAATTATAAAAGACTTTCACATGAGAAAAAATTGGTCCATAGTGGTAAGGAAAGCTCTCAGTACTATGTTTTTCTGATAAAAGATGGTTCATTCACCTTAGAATTTACTGAGCCTGGGAGGTGGGGCAGATGTTGCCACAGTCGAGGAGGAGCCAGCACAGGAAGAACTCTGGAACTGCAATGCTGTTACTGGCCACCTACTAGCATCCTGCTTGCTAGGAAATGCATTTTACCACCTAGGTAGAATAAATAGCGGGGAGAAGGAAGAAGACATTTTTCTCAGGGTAAGTCGGTAGGCTTGAGCCTGGTCTGTTACTGTTGCCAGTTGTTCCAACATCACAACAAACACTACCTTAGCAAGAAAGAAGGGAAGTCTTTGAAATTCTATGTAGCATTTGCACTATCTGGGAAAGAAAGCCCTGAAACTGCTTTCCTCCCAGGGCCTGGAACGTGGGAGAGGGTCTCCAATGCTCAAGAAGCCCATGAAACAACTGTGGTTTATTGTCTACTTCTGGTCACTATCTGTTTTACAAGGGCTTTTCTGATACTTTGGGAAAGAGCCCATAATTCACCTTTGGAAGTTCCCCCAGTTTTAATTAACTGTGTCCCGTCTCATATCTGTTTCATAGAAGATGAACAAATGGGGTTTGGGGGAAGAGAAGGATTCGGGCTAACAGACCCCCACACATCCCTAAGTTTGGGTAGTCACATTCCTCCAGGAAAGCTGGTGGCACATTTACCCATTAATCAATATGTAACTTTGTTTTTCTCCTACCCACCAACTATATGAGTCCCCAGAACAAAGGACGCTGTATCTCTCTCTGTGGTGCCCAGGGTGCACTTGGCTCTGAGGCCACTGGGCCTCTTGCCTCACATCCTCAGGCGGCCCGGGGGCTTTCCACCCTGGTCTTCAGCTGCTCTTACTTTTGCTGCCCTGCTTTGCCTGAATCATTGCCTTTCACCCACACTCCACCCAGTCCTCTTTTCTTCCATGGGAATGGATCACTAATAAACTGATTACATGCTAATAGATTTGCTGATCTGCAATTCTACACGTGTTAGAACTGTCAGGTCTCTCCCGTCAACAATGGTTCTTCTGGTGGTTCCTCCACCCCTGTCCTCCAAGTCACTGCCATTGCTTAGTCCTGGCTGTCCTGGGGCTGACTCTGCTTCATTTCATCCTCTGCTCTGGCTGGAGCCAGTGTCCTCCACTGATCCAGACATAATTGTAATGTGATTATAATCACAGAAGCCTGGATGTCCTGGGAAAACCTACCTCCATTGTCACTCCTTTTCCTTAAAACTTCTTAGCAGATACAGATTAGACAGTTTACATTGTCTTTCCTTTTGGAAAAAAAAAATCCTCACTTGATGTTATGCTTATTGATAAGGGAGGGGAGGGAGAGCAGGAGAGAAACACCAATGTGAGAGAGAGACAGTGACTGGGTGCCTATCCTGCATGTCCCAGCCAGGTCACACCTGCAACCTAGGCTTATACCCTGATCAGGACACCTGCCCGGGGCAAGAATGTCCTTTTTCTCACTGACTGATCAGTGTCTCTCATTGTCTCTATCTGCTGCTCCCTCTCACTTTCTCCCTCCTTCCTTCCCTTGTTCTGTTTTTGAAATTTATTTAGTTGTTCCTTTCCAGTTGGTGACATTTTTCTTCATTCCCCACTACTTTGCAGTGACATTTTAAAAGAAAATCAGTAATCTATACATAATCAGAGGTGTGTCTTTTCTCTCAATCCACTTTGGTCTATTTTTCAATACTTTCACCAGTACCACAAGGCTTCATTCACCTTAACTTTGCAGTGAGTCTTGGTATTTAGTAGAGGTCCTGTCTTCTTTTAGGGCATGTTGGAAGCTTCCAGGAGGTACAACTAGAACCACCCATGTAGTATTTCTAAAGGCATGAATCATATTGATCCTCTAGTTGCTTCACAAAAAATATGGAGAAGTATTTGTGACAACATGAATAAAACAGGAGGGTATTTAGTTAAATGAAATGAGGCAGACAAAGACATACTGGTACAGGGTACAGCCAGGGTCCCCCCAAATAGGCATTTGTAATGGGGTCCAAAACACAGGGTGTCCAGGAAATATTAACACACACACACACACACGATGTCCTCATCCCCACAAGTCTGAACTCAGCGTTGGGACACATGGAGCAGGGTCAGTCAGCTGTTTTGCATGGCAGAACTTTTGCAACTAATCTCAGGGATAAGCATTTAATATATAACTTTTAACTGGTTTCGTGGATATGTTGAATAGTTGTGGGCTGGCTTTCAGCTGGGGAGATGCGTGTGACTTCAAACTAAGATGTGTTTTGTAGGCATCTCCCCCTTGGTTACTGTGCCTGTGTGGGAGCTTGGAGATGAATGTCTCCATGCCAGGGGGCCATGCCTACCTGGACTTAGTATGGCAGCCCACAAAAGGTGGAAAAGTTGGGGAACGCTGGTACGTTGGCGGATTGTGGTAGGAGTTGGAAATGGGGCTACACAGGAAGATTGGCTGGCGCTGGGATTTAAACCCAGGCAGATGCCGTGAAGAGTTGGGGCCACAGGGCTTTCAGTTGTTCTGTTTTGGCACGTGGCTTAGGAAGCAGGAGAGACCTTGTTGGGGAGAAAAGGGGTGAAAGGACTTGCTGGTGGGCCTTGATAAAGTACCACATGTTTTCAAATTGAATGGAGATCACCGAGCTGATGGTGCTCTGTACGGAGAGAGGCCGGCCAGCTGAGCACAGATTAGTGGAAAGAACTCAGGAGCTATCTCAGCCACGGACTTTTATTTCTTTTCCTGAGATCCGGTACTCCATACTGGGCAGAGAGGAAAGGAAGGACTGTGTGTGTTTATGGGTATTCTAAGGGACTTTGGGATCTCAGTGAAGACATTAAGTCATTACCCTTAAGCTTGTATAACTTTTGAATAAATAATTCCTTTCCTTTTCCCCAGTCTCTGAGATTGAGATCTAGAATAACCTGATGGCGAACAAGTCATTCTTAGTACAGGGGCCTGGGGTAGGGGTGCAGTCCTTCTGGTGATAGTATTCTGGGGTCCCATTTACTATCTGTTCTGTAACAATAATGGATGGTAGAATTATATGTGGAATCTAAGGAAAAAAGAGAAACAGAAATAGACTAGAATGGTGGTCGTTGTCTGGGAGGTGGAGGGATGAGGGAAATGGGGAGAGATTGGTTGAATGATACAAACCTGCAGTTATAAGATGATTAAAGTTGAGGATCTAATGTATAGCATGGTGACTATAGTTGACATTTGCTCGAGGAGTATTTCCTTGTTTCTCACCATAAAAGTTCACAATGTGAGCTGATATATGTGTGAAATTATTACATTGTGGGGATCGTTTCACAATGTACTTACTATATATACTCGAAGTCATCACATACACTTTAAATATAGGAAAATTTTGTCAGTTATACCTCAGGAAAGCTGAAAAAAAGTTGTTGAGCCCTGACTGCTGCGCTCAGTGGCTTGGGCCATGCCTGCAGACAGACCTTGTTCAGCCTCCTGTTGGAGCTCGCAGCTCGCAGGCCCACAGATGGCTCTTTCTCTCACACTCTGATGCTTCTCCCTTTCTCCCTTCCTTCTTCTCTTTCTAAAAATAAATAGAATATTTTGTTAAACTGTTGACTGGGCAGAATCAACAGTTTACTGTTTTGGGGCAGAATCCTCTACATCCACATGTAGGTTTTGAATAATCATAGATCATTTCAACCACCTTGTAGAAAATTAAACTATTTATATAAAGAGCAGAACGGATGTAAATGATGATACATTCAAAGGGGCACTAAAAAAAGCATTTTTAACACGTGTTGTAGCGTTTCCTAAGTTCCAGCATTTCCTTCATTTTTCAGAAAACTAATTTAAAAAATAAGCATTTAGCGGTGAAACGAAATGGGAAACTTTTGGTATTTCCTGGGTTAACGAATGGTTACTTTTTGTGTGTGTGTGACCTCCCCATTTCAGATGAATAACACAAGATAAACTTTCACAAATGTCGATGCATCGAAGCAGAACTATGCTAAAAGAAGTAAGAGCATCAAAACGGTTTTGAGGTGCTCTGTTGGTCTTTTTGTCGTATCCAGCCACATTTCCTTTCAGTCACGCTGACTGACTCTTAAAAATTAAAAAAAAATCGGAGGGGTAGGATAAAAGAAATGAAAAGAGGGGAGATTTCGGGCTAATAGTGTCGGACTAGTGAAAGGAACCATTACGGTTTTTTTTTGATAGTAGTAACCCTAAGTAAGCAATACCTTCTCGAGGATTCTGGGAAGTGTAGTCCGGAAGCGCCGGTCAGTCAGAGCCACTTCCGCTGTCTGAGGGAGGAGCTGTAACCGTTTTTCCGGTCGTGAAGTCTTAGCGCGGTCTGGAGCTGTGTAGAGTCCCAGCGATTTCCTGCAGGAGGCCGGGGTGCCTGAGTGTTCAATACCTTCTAGAAAGTGAGTGAGTGCAGACCCCCCGGTATCTTCCTAACTGTCGTGAGCGTGTGACCTGCAGATGCGGTCTCGCTCTCGGAGAAGAGAAACGGGCGAAGGCTTCTTTGCGTGTAGGCAGCTCGTGGAGTTGGGGCTGGGAGGGGTCGCGATTCCAGGTTTGAGGGTCTGTCGGTGGTACGTTTCCCTTGGGTTCTCACGCCTGCCTGCTTCTAGTGATATAGTCTTTTCTTTTTTTAAGATTTTATGTATTGGTTTTTAGAGAGAAGTAGGGAGAAAGAGGGACAGAAACGTCCGTGTTTGGTTCCTCTGGAGAGCCCCCTTGTGGAGACCTACTCCGCAACCCAGGCGTGTGCTCTGCCTGGGAACCAGATACCCTCTGATTTTCAGGGCAGCACTCAATGTATTGAGTCACACCAGCCCGGGGAGAGATATGTTTGTACAATCATTTAATTTCTGTTTGCCCTCTCCAGAGTGAGATTAGTTGTAATGTCACCACACAAGTGGGCCAGAGTCTGGTTCCAGGTGGTTGGTAGTGTGTGCTTCTTTTTTGTGTGTTTTTATTTTAAGATTTTATTCATTATTTTCAGACAGAGGGGGAGGGAGGGAAAAAGGGAGGGAGAGAAACATTGATGTGGGAGAGAAACATCGATCCTCTGGGGGCCGCTGACCTGCAGCCCAGGCACATTCCCTGACTGGGGATCAAACTTGGTATCTCTTTATTGGTTTAGACAACGCCCAACCCCCAAGCCAAACTGACCTGGCGCTGGAGGGGTCTTTCACAGAGCTGGCGGGTGTGCCAGGATCTGTGTCTCTTGTCCTCTCTGTCCTTTGCCACTCCTGTCTCTACAGGTCGCTTGGACTGGCTCAGAAGGAGGAGAAAATGACCAAGTTCCAGGTGCGTGGAGTTTTGACTTTTATCTATTTTTTAGTTGTTTATTCTTTTCAAGTTTTCCCAATTACTTTTTCTGATTTTTACCTGTTAAAACCTCTTATCAAAGTTTAGACACATCCTTTTTTATCCTTCCGTGAAGGATAAACACATGTGTCTTATATGCCTGTTAGTAGCTTTCATATTGGTTCTATTTTTGTTTTTGTCTTTAAGTTTTGTTTTTACTTGTAGTTTCATGTTATCATCGTCATTCACAAGTACTAGGGCAGGAATAGCTAGGTATCAGAAAAGTTTTAAAAGCCACATTATTGCACTGTCATGTGAACTGTTTTCCCCATGTTATATTTTATATACTTACAACCACAGTATATATTCGGTTTTCAGTCTTTTTTTTTTTTTTCCACTTATTACTATCACTTGAGTTTTTGGTGATTGGCCATTCTTTTATGTACTTTGTTATGTACAATTGGGACCTCAGGGATCCATGGGAGTATACAAAGGATCTAATATTCCTGTTATCTGGGTCCCTGGACGAGAGGAAGAAGAGGGTGAGAGTGAAGAAGTTCTTGAAGAAATATGGTGGAAAATATCTGTAACTTGGGAGAGAAATAAACTTACAAATTCATGAAACTAAGTAATTCCAGGTGGAGGAAACCCAAAGCAATCACACCAAGACATTGTACAGTTAAACTTCTGAAAACTAACAAAGACAAAAACCTTGAAATCAGTAAGGGAAAAACAATTCATATGACATTGAATTTCTTACCAGAAAGAAGTAGAGTACTTTTCAATTGCTGAACTAAAAGAACTTTCAACTCAGAATTCTTTGTCCAGTAGGAATATCCTTTGGAAATAAAGAGGAAATCAGGGCATTTAATAGATGAAGGAAATCAAGTGTATGTGTCACTAGCAGACTTGGGCTAAAAGAATAGCTAAAGGAATGAAACAAAAATAGCATTTTCTGATGTATTTTTTGGATATTTTTATTTCTTTTAGAGAGAGGGGAAGGGACAGAAAGAGGAGATAAACATCGATGTGTGAGAGAGATGTGAATCTCTTGCATTTAAGACAAGTATAAGTGGGGTAGGGCAAAGGCACTTAAAGAGAAATAAGACTTCTGCTTTTCATTGGGACTGGCAACAACAATAGAGTGTTAAGTTATGTGTAAGCAATGTAATTCTTATAGGAACAGCAAATCATACAGACATATCCCCTAAGATGTTATACATAATTCAAAATGTAATTTTAAAAATCGTCAACATGAGGAAAATAGGGGAAATGAAAGGAAAAAAATAAAATGGCAGACTCAAGTCCTAACATAAGTAATTCATTAAATGTAAATGGCCTACATATGCCCATTAAAATATAGGGATTTGAATTGTGATTAAAAAAATAAGACCCAACTGGCCCTGGCCAGTGTAGCTTTGTTGGAGCATTGTCCTACACCGAACGGCTGCAGGTTTCAGTTGTGGTCAGGGCACATAATCAGATTGTCAGTTCAGTCCCAAGTCAGACTGTGTATAGAAGGCAACTGATGGATGTTTTCTCTCTTATATTGATGTTCCCTTTCTCCTTACCCCTTCCTCTCCCTCTCCCTCCCTCCCTCCCCCTCTCTCTCCCTATCAAAACAGTGGATAAAGTATCCTCAGATGAATACACAGATAAAGTGATCCAACAATGTGTTATAAGAAACTCACTTTAAGTGTATGATATAAGAAGGTTACAAATAAAAGGAGAGAAAAAGATACATCACGAAAACATGAAAAGAAAGTAGAGGTGACTAAATATACAAACGTAATCCTACCCTTACCATCCCAGTCATAGTGAGAACAGCTGACACTCACGCAGGACCTCCCGTGTGCCAGGTGTACAGACTCTAAGGCAGCGCTGTGCAGCAGAACTTCTGCCGTGATTGACATGTTCTGTCTTGCGCTGTGGAACATGGGCGCCTCAGACCCCATGTGGCTCTGGAGCACTGGAGATGTTCTGCAGCAACCATGGGAGAGAATTTTTAATTTTACGTAATTTTAACCTTATATTTCCATAGCCACATGTGAGTACTGGCTTCTGAATTGGACAGAACAGTTATACGAACTTTATGTCTTCTACTCATGCATTGGTAGGTATAAGAATTTCCTGTGATGAGCAGCATCGCACAGATAAGGAAGTAGATGAAGGGGTTTTTTGGTCTACGATCATGCAGCTTGCAAGGGGTGCACAGCTTTGGGATTTAAACCAAAGTATTCTGGTAGGGAAATCTGTACACCTTAACACTTTGAATGCTGTCATAAATAGTGTCGCAGATAGGTGGCATATGCTTCAAAAACACATAGGACCAGTGTCATAGCTCCTCAGGAGAGATGACCTATTGTTTTGTCAAATTTTAACAAGGTGACAGTACCCAGACTCAGGGGATGCATAAGTGAGAAGGGAAGGATAAACACTACCAGACCCCTTTGGGAGTAAATTGACCTAACGATTCTGGAACA
>PVIA01019006.1:0-11468 GCA_004024845.1 Tonatia bakeri | reverse complement strand
GAAATGAACACAAAGTGATCATGTTTCCTGTTACCACCATCATCACTGACATCACCATATAGGTAAGGATATTGTGGTTTTTGGAGGAATTAAGAAAGCTAATTAGAACCTTGATGGTGTTGCTGAGTTGTTTGGAGCATCATCCTATAAACTGAAAGGTTGCAGGTTTGTTTCCCAGTCAGAGCACATGCCTATGTAGTGTGTTTTGTCCTTGGTCAGGATGAGTATTGGAGGCAACCAACTGATGTTTCTCTCTCACATAAGTGTTTCTCTCTCTCCCTTTCCCTCTCTCTAAAATCAATGAGCATGTCCTCAATTGAGCATTAAAAATGAAAAAAATCTGACCAGAGTCATAGAACTCACAAGTAGGATTTAAATTTAGATCATTCCAAATTGTTCTTTTTAATTCTTTAATGTAATTTATTTAAATACAATACACATAGAAAAAATGAAAAGATAAAAGTGTACAGATCGATGTTTTTTCAACAAATCTGACCAAGAAAGAACATATCAGGAACTGAAAACCCATCCTCATGTTCTGACTAGTCACTCTTCCCCACTGAGTATAAAAAGTATAATTGACTCCAAAATATAGTCTAGTTTTGCTTGTTCTTGAATTCTATAGATGAAATCACATAGTATTTACCATTTTTGTCTTGCTTTTGTCACAGTTCTGAGGTCATCCAAATTGTTCATTATAGTTTTAAGTCCCTTATTCTTATTGCTGTAAAGCATTGCAGTGTATGAGTATTCTAAAATCTATTGATCTATACTATGTGCAATAGACATTGGGCTACTTTCTGTTTTTTGTCTAAAATATTGCTGCTTTGAAAATGGTACTATATATGTATATCTTTGGTAAACATACCTATGAATTTGTGAGGAGAATACACACACACACACATTTATATATGCATGTTTACTATGCATGTTTAATTTTATTATATATTGGCAAAAAAGCTTATAATAACTTACACTTCCACCAGCAATATAAGTAAGTTCTGCTTCTTCCATATGTTTTTCAACACTTGGTACTTTCCATACTTTTATTTTAGCTATTCTGGTAAGTATGTACAGGGTTGTATTGTAGTTTTACTTTATATTTCATAGGTGTAGATCTTCCAGTCACTTAAAGTCTGTTTTAACTACTATAGTAGGCTACCTCAAGGTCTCTTCTCTAAATAGATATACTTTGTTGGGGATCAAAAGAAGTCTTGAGTATGCACACAATAGTCTTATGGTAAGACTTCTGTGTCAGGTCAGCAAAATGGTAGACTAGAAAGCTTCAGATCCCTAGGTTTGTGGAAACAGACAAAACAACTAGAGTATGGCTAAATAAATCTTAGGAACTCTAAAAGACAGTCAAAGGTCTGCAGCAGCCAAGCAAATGTCCAATCAAGAAAATGCCACACAGGAATCCAAAGATGGAAGCCAGGTAGGTGGGACCTGAACACACTTGATCGTGCACCCGAGTGGGACATCTAGCTGATCTTCTGAAGAACAAAGTGAACAGCCAATGGGATCCCAGCTTATATGAAGTTTGAAAGTCAAAGACTGCAGAGGATGTGAAAAACAGACAATAAGGAGATTGTATAGGGACAGTAAGGTCCCTGAGAACAAGGCTGCTGCTGACTCCACCCCGGCACCTGTTGCCAGGGTTGGCAGCTGCCTCAGGAACTTTGGGGGATAGTCAGATTAGAGACTGTAACTTCACAGCTCCCTCCCCTCCCAGAGAAGGTAAGCCAGTCCCTCACCAAGAGAGACCTGGATGCTTGAAGTCGCTGGGGAGATAAAGATTCAGTGGGAGATGCACAGAGGAGGTGTTCCCCAGCTGGGGCTGTGGTTTCAGTCTGGGGCAGTAGCAGAGAAATTGGGGAGCTGGGTGACACCTGGATATGGGAGAAGAATTGGGCCATGAGTGTCCCTGACCCAGAAAGTGTCTGGACTGGTTGGACAGTTGAGCTGTGAGAAAAGCTGGGCACCTATTAAGAACAGCAGGCACAAACAGGGAATTTACTCAAAACAGGCTCTCAGCCACTGTTTAAGAAACTCTTGCACCTAGGCCAGGCCAGCAAAGAGGTAGAAAGAGGGAAGCAATTTGCTCCAAATCAGGTGTCTCATGGATTGATCAGAGGGGCACAACAGGGACTCAGAAGAGTAGCAGTCCCCAGAGAGACTTAATTTAATACGGGAACCAAATTGTCCTGGAGGGACTTTGCATGAGCAGTGCCCAGGCCAGCAAAGAGGGAGGAGGGCTGTGAGTTGCTCCAATGCAGTGCATCTCAGAGACTAATCAAAGGGCGGCACAATGAGGTGGATTAAAGGTGCTGACCTGGCACATATGGACAGTGGGAGCTGAGCACTGCTGTAAGGGCTTGGGCTGGAGGTTGGACACCTATGAATATTGGAGCCCAGATGTAGCCCCCAAAAATGAACCATAGGAAAGGAAGAGAAAACATAACCCAGCCCCCTCTGCCTACAGCCTCCAGGAAGACCAGTATAAAACCTTTGGTGGATTTAAAGTCAGCAGGAAGCTTTTTTTCTTCCAAGTGTAATACAATAAGACCTGCAGCTATGAAAGGATCAAAGACAGATCCAGAGAGAGATCAAAAGGCTAATGCCAACAAGTGAGACAAAATTCATTTTGTTATCCTACAGAACTTGAATTTTATTTTTTATGTTTTATTTTTAATTATTATTATTTATTATTATTTTATTTTTATTTCTTTTCCTTTTGTTTACCTTGCTTTGTTTGTTTGATTTCATTGTTTGGCTAGTTCTTTCTGTTCTCCCTTTCATATTGCATTTTTTTTAAAGATTTTATTTATTTATTTTTAGAGAGGGAAGGGAGGGATGGAGAGAGAGAGAAACATCAATGTGCGGTTGCTGGGGGCCACGGCCTGCAACCTAGGCATGTGCCCTGACTGGGAATCGAACCTGCGATGCCTGGTTCGCAGCCTGCACCCAATCCACTGAGCTACGCCAGCCAGGGCTCATATTGCATTTTAATTTCTCTTTCATTATTTTACTTGTATTCCAAAAACACACTACTCTTCATCTTTTGCTCTTTATTCTTGTCATTTAGATCATATATTTCATGTAACATTACTGTTGTTCCAAATCCTACGCAACATCCTTCCCTGGTGTTGGTCCATTTCATTATCTTCCTGAGCTTTACTACTGTTGTGGTTAACTTGATTCTCTTGCACACTATGCCAAGTTTCTATGCATTACTCACAATATATCTCATAATCTATATTGTCGTGATGAAACTGCCAATCAGCAGTTTTCCATAGCTGTGGGCTTCCGAATCATCTGAGTAATTTCTATGGAGGAATGTTCAAGCTTAACAGAAGATTTGATGCAGTTTCACTGCTCTACTCACTCAGTTATTTTGAATGCAATGGCCACACAGTACACATACTAACTCAATGGCATCTACCACCCCCAGTGAACAGTACACTGAAGTGCAGATCATTGTTCATGCATGCACATTCCAGTCAATACTCCTTGGCTGCCAGGTTACATCAATGTCATGCACACCATTCTTGTTATATTAACAATGGCTGGGCTTCTTCTGGACAGACCTCGTATACTAAGAAAAGACCATACATTCACCTGGAGCTTTTCCTGAGACTCAAAACACACCCAGCCAATAAAATACAGGACTACAATAGCAGAACCAGTCTGCATAAAATGGTAAAAGTGGCTATTTCTTTAAATGCCCAATTTTCAACAACAAAAAATTCACAGGCCATTCAATGAAATAGGAAAAAATCGGCCCATCAAAGGGACAAAATAATTGAAACTCTGATGAAACATAGGCATTGAACATAGTAGACAAAGACATGTCTTAAACATGCTCAAAGATTTAACCAGGGAAAATACGTGAAGTAACTGAGAATTTCAACAAAGAGATAGAAATTATAAAAAGGAAAAAAGGAAACTCTAGAGCTAAAAAATAGAATAAGTGAATTGAAAAAAATCACTAGAGGGGTCCAAGAGCATATGTGAATAGGCAAAAAAAAAAACAAACAGAAAAATTTAAAATACAGCACTTGAAAATATCAGGTCTGAGGAGCAGAAGAAAGGTAAACAGAGTATAAAGGACTTGTAGGACACCATCAAATTGTCCAATACATGCATTATGAGCAGAAAGTAGAAAGGACACAGATTATTTGAAGAAATCATAACCAGAACTTTCCAAAGTTGAAGAAAAATGGACATACAAATTCAAGAAGTTCAATGAATTTCAAGTAAAAAAAAATCCAGAGACTTACAAACAGACATATTCTAATCAAATTATCATAAGACAAAGAAATTAGAAAATAGTGAAAGGACTTCCTGCAAGATGGTGGCATAAGTAAACATGGTACTTGCCTCTTCCTACATCCACATCAAAGTCATAACTAAACACAGAACAACCATCACTCAGAAAGGCCTGAAATCTACCTGAATGGAAGTCCTACAACTAGAAAAATTAAAGAAGTCAAAATGTGACTGGTAGGAGGGGCAGAGACAGAGAATTGGATGTTCCCACATTGATTTGTGGCAGATAAAAACTGAGAGGGATATCTGGACTGCCGAGGTCCTGCCTAAGGAGTGATGGGTTCCAATTCCACACCAGGTTCCCCAGCACAGGGTTCTAGTGCCAGTGAGGGAAATCTCCATAATTTCTGGCTGTAGAAAACAGCAGGGATTGAGGTTGAGGGATATGAAAGGCTTCTGGAATCTCAGGTGATCCTCTTAAAGGGCCCATGCACAGATTTACCCAGACCCACACCCTCTGAGATCCAGTGTTGGGACAGCTGCTTTAAAGGCACCAGAGACATACAGGGAGGAAGTGAACTGTCTGGCATCAGGACAGAAGGTGGAGGGACAGCTTTCTCCCAGTCAGAAGTGCTAGCAGGGGCAATTGTTCCTTTGATGAGCCCTTGCCCCATAGAGCTGGACAGCGGGCACCATATCAGAGATTCCATCAATCTGACTCACACTGTTTGTGCCACCCTAGTGATTCCCTGAGGCCAGGCTGCACCCAACTTTCAGGCCCATCTGAGCTGTTTCCAGTGGCTTTTCCATATGAATGGCCTGCCTTGGCTCACATTTCACATTTTCCTAAAATCTCTCAAATAAATGGCATCTGGCCTCAGTAAGCCTCACACCTCTCCTTAAGTGGTTCCAGACCCAGCACTAGAATCATCTGTCCTTGGTTCCCTGTTTGGCCTCATCTGGATACCTCCAAGCCCAGCAAAGTAGTGGGTATCTGCAAGTCACTTTGCAGCTTATGCTGAGTGACCTAAGGCAGAACAAAGGTGTCCACACCACCTGGGAGACCCCAGAGCCAATTCACTCAGTGTACAACTTCAGACCATATCGAAGCATTACCACCTACCACCTCCACAAGCAATACACTAACTAGGCAAACTCAGCAGGCACTAGAGTCCTGCTGAAATAAGTCTTATTCTGTGGGGTGGGCCATTGCACAGCTGATTCTCCACAATGGTCGGAGGTTGGTGGTCAGTGGTCACATCCAGTCCTTGCAGCTAATCAACCTGAGTATATCCCTTCCATTGATGTGCCAACATCAATCAAGGCTGAACTACAGAGAGTTTACACAACCTGTACAGTGAGCACACCTCGAATATACAGCTTGATTGGTTGGTTAGGCTGTATCAAGGGACCCTACAGGACACCTACTACATTACACCACTCTAACAAGCCTGGGAGACATTGGAGCTCTACCTAATACATAGAAACAAGCATAGTGAGCCTGCCAAAATGAGGAGATGAAGAAACATGGCCCATATGAAAGAACAGAACAAAAATACAGAAAAAGAACTACACAAAACGGAAACAAGCAAGCTACTAAATGCAAAGTTCAAAACACTAGTTACAAAGATGCTCAAGGAACTTAATGAAAACCTCAACAGCATAAAAAAGGACCAGTCAGAAATGAAGGATACACTCATTGAAATGAAGAATAATTTACAGATTTCCTCAAGATGGAAGTGTAGGTAAATATGTCTCGCTTCCTCACACAACCACATCAATTTACAACTAAACTATAGAATAACCATCACTAAGAGCTGTCATAAATTGAGTTGAATGGAAGTCTGAGAACTATAGGATTAAAGAAATCACATCCATCCAGACTGGCAGGAGAGGAGGATATGTGAAACTGGCTGGTCCCATAACCATGTGCAGTGGATAAAAATTCAGGAGGGTTCTTTCGGTAGCAATGAACCCTAGCCCCATACCAGGCCTCACAACCTAGGGATCCATTGCTAGGAAGATAAGTCCCCATAATTTCTGGCTAAAAAAACCCAGCAAGGATTGCATTAGTTGGAGAATCTCCTGGAGTCCCAAGTAGTTGCTCTTAAAGTACCCACACACAAACTTACACGAACTCACTCCCTGTGAGCTCCAGCATTGGAGTAGCAGCTTGAAAGTTACAGGTGGTATACATGGAGGAACTGAAGTTTCTGGAATAAGTCAAGAGCTGGGGGATAGCTTTCTCCCAGACAGAAAGGTGGGCAGAGGCCATTGTCCCTTTTCTGAACCCTTCTCCCCCAAGAGAATTACAGAGCTGGCAGACAGGTGTTATATCTGAGACTCCATCAACATGGATAACACTGTTTGCCCTGCCCTGGAGATACCATGATGCTCTGTCCCACCCAACTTACAGATTTACCCAAGCTGTTAACAGTGGATTTTTCATATGAATGGATGATCTTGGCTCATGCTTAATAACTCCCTAAATCCTCTCAAACAAGCAATAGCTGGCTTCAGTGAAATGCTAGGCCCCATACATCTTGCTAAGTGGCTCCAGGCTTGGTGCTAGCAGCACCCAGCTTTGGATCACAGTTGGGCTTCACCTGGAAACTTCAAAGGCCAGCAAAATTGTCATCCATCTCATATTGCTTTATAGCTCATGTAGTGTAGCCCTGGGAAGAACACAGTCTGGGGCTGACCATGGCCTGCACCACCTAGGAAACCCCAGAGTCTGTGCACCCAGTGGACAGCTACAGACCATGTCTGAGCACCACCGCCCTGTGCCTGCACAGTTGATCCTCCATGGGGTCAGTGGTCATAGCCAGTCCTTACAGATGACTGGCCTGGGTAAATCCCTCCCATTGATCTTCCAACAGAAGCCAAGGCTCAACTTCAAGAGGAGGGTATATCAGCTCACATGACAGTCAAACCTGAAGTATATAGGGAACCTATCCATGTGGAATGGCAAATGTAGCCCAGCCCTATAGGAAAGCCTATAGGTGTGTGTGGGCACACAGGACACAAAAACCATAGATTGGCTTTCCCATGGAAAATCAGGCCTGCATTATACCTAGGCTGTTTTGAGGCTTGCTCATGCTAAAACTCCCTCACCCTGAGTTGAAGCAGCAAATGTTTACTGCATATCTTTAAAGTAACTTCCTGAAGTCTGTGCTAATTCTCCCAAGGACAGAGTGTAACCAAACCAATTACTGTTATCATTCCCTTGCATTTGCAACATTTTCCCTAGTCAATCAATAGGAAGTAATCAGTAACATCCTTTCCTTTGTTATCTGTAAAAAGTAATTACCTAAAGCAAACCTGAGCATAATGAATGAAAACCTTCTTTGATGTATGCTATTAGAAAGCCAGTAAAAGCTTGTCAAGGCAAGGGTCAAAGTGCTCTCCCTTCGAGAGAGTGGACAAGGTGCTCTCCCCTTGGCTGTGTTGTGCCTTTTTCTCCACAGGACTTTGGAAGTTCATGTGAATTTGTTTTAATCTCATCCACAACACCATGGACACTGCTGGCCAGAGTCCGCATCAGAAGTACCCAGCTTGGGTGATAGGGAAGACTGTGCCACTGGACCCTACAAGACATCTACTATGTTAGGCCATGCTACCAAGACAGGGAGTCATAGCAGCTCTACCTATTTACATAGAAGCAAACACAGGGTGGCTGTCAAAATGAGGAGACTAAAAACATGGCCCAAATGAAAGAAAGAACAGATCAATACTCCAGAAAAAAACTAAACAAAATGGAGATAAGCAATCTATTAGATGCAGAATTCAAAACACTGGTATTATAAGGATCCTCATGGAACTTAGTGAGGACCTCAAGGAGTTTAATGAAGACCTCAATAGCACAAAAAAGATCCAAACAGAAATGAAGGATTCACTAATTGGGAAAAAAAAAAACAACTTAAAGGGAAACAACAGTAGAGTAGATGAAGCTGAGAATCAAATTTATGATTAGGAACATAAAGAAGCAAAAACAACCAATCAGAACAAGAAGAGAAAGAATCCCAAAAAAAAGAGAAGATAACGTAAGCAACCTCTGGCACAATTTCAAATATTCCAACATTTACATCATAGGTGCACCACAAGGAGAAGAGAAAGAGCAAGATATTGGAAATATATTTGAAAAAATGAAAGAAAACTTCCTTAAGTTGGTGAAGAAAATAGGCATGCATGTCCAGGAAGCACACAGAGTCTCAATCAAGATGCATGCAAAGCGGTCCAACTTAAGACACATCATAATTAAAATGCTGAAGTTTAAAGATAAGGAGAAAATCTTTTTTTCTTCCTTTTCAAATTGTTGTTCAAGTACAGTTTTCTCCATTTTATGCCCAATGCTCTCCCTCACCCCACTCACCACCCACCTCCCACCCTCAGTCCTACCCCAGTTTGGTTTGTCCATCTGTCATTCATATATGTTCCTTGACAACCCTTCCTCATTTTCCATTGTTATCCCCTCCTTCTCCCGTCTGGTTACCGTCAGTTTGTTCTTTATATTAATGTCTCTGGTTATATTTTTCTAACTTGTTTGTTTTCTTGATTAGGTTCCACTCATAGGTGAGATCATATGCTATTTGTCTTTCACTGCCTGGCTTATTTCACTTAGCATAGTTCTCTCCAGATCCATCCATGCTGCCATGAAGGGTAGGATATCCTTCTTTCTTTCTCCTGTGTAGTATTCCATGGTGTAAATATACCATAGTTTTTTGATCCACTAATTTACTGATGGGCCCCTAGGTTGCTTCCAGCACATGGGTATTGTGAATTGTGCTGCTATGAACATTGGGGTGCATAGATTCTTTTGAATTGGTGTTTCAGGATCCTTGGGGTACAATCCCAGCAGTGGAATTGTTGGGTCAAAAAAGGCAGTTCCATTTTCAGTTTTCTGAGGAAACAGTATTCCATACTGTTTTCCACACAGGCTGCACCAGTCTACATTTCCACCAACAGTGTACAGGAGTTCCCCTTTCTCCACAACCTCTCCAACATTTGTTGTTTGTTGATTTTTTTTTATGATGGCTATCCTGACAGGTGTGAAGTTTTATCTCATTATGGTTTTTTTTTTGCATCTCTCTGATGGCTAGTGATGTTGAAGATCCTTTCATATGTGACTGAGCCCTCTCTATGTCAGATCCTTTGCCCATATTTTAATTGGATTGTTTGTCTCCCAGGTGTGGAGTCATGTGAGTTTTTTATATATTTTGGAGATCCAACCCTTGTGTAAGGTATCACTTGAAAATATGTTTTCCTTGCCCTGGCTGGCGTAGCTCAGTGGATTGAGCGCGGGCTGCGAACCAGGCATCGCAGGTTCGATTCCCAGTCAGGGCACATGCCTAGGTTGCAGGCCATGTCCCCCAGCAACTGCACACTGATGTTTTTCTCTCTCTCTCTCTCCCCCCCCTCCCTTCCCTCTCTAAAGATAAATAAATAAAATCTTAAAAAAAAAAGAAAATATGTTTTCCCATACAATTGATTTCCTTTTCATTTTGTTGATTTTTTTTAGCTGTGCAGAAGCTTTTTATCTTAATAAAGTCCCATTTGTTTATTATTTTAAGGAGAGAATCTTAAAAGAAGTAAGAGAAAAGTAGTTAATTACCTATAGGGGAGTTCCCATAAAACTACTAGCTAATTTCTCAAAAGAAACTTTGCAAGCTAGAAAAGATTGACAAGAAGTATTCAAAGTCATGAAAAGTAGGCACCTATAACCAACATTGTTCTAGTCAGCAAAGTTGTCATTTAGAATTGAAGGGCAGATAAAGAGCTTCCAGACAAGAAAAAAAAAAAACTAAAGGGGTTCATCATCACCAAACCATTATTATATGAAATGTTAAAGAGGCTTATTAAAAAAAAGAAAATCAAAACTATGAACAATAAAACATCAATAAATACATATCTATCAATAATTAAATCTAAGAAAAGAAACTAGGAGAACAAGAACAGAGATAAAATCATGGATATGGAGAGCATTTTGATGGTTGCCAGAAGGGAGAGGGTGTGGGGCAATGAGTGAAGAAGTGAGGAGATTAAGAAGTACAAATTGGTAGATACAGAATAGGCATGGGGATTTAAAGTACAGTATAGGAAACAGAGTTGCCAAAGAAGTTATACACATGACCCATGGACATGAGTAAAGGTGTGGGGATTGCCTGAGGATGTAGAGGGTGCTGGTTGGAGGGGGGCAAAGGAGGAAAAATTGGGACAATTGTAATAACATAATCAATAAAATATAATTAAAAAGAATGATTGACAGAAAATCAACAGTAGAGTAGATGAAGCCATTAATCAAATGAGAGATTTGCAATATTAGAAAGCCAAAAACAACCAATCAGAAGAGTATAAAAAAAAAAGAATCCTAAAAAAATGAAGATAGTGTAAGGAGCCTCTGGGACAACTTTAAAGTGTACCAATATTCACATCAAAAGGGTACCAGAGGGAGAGGAAAGAAAGAAATTGGAAATTGTATTTGAAAAAATAATGACAAAAAACTTTCTTAACCTGGTGAAGGAAATAGACATATAAGTCCATGAAGTGCAGAGAGTCCCAAACCAGATGAACCCAAAGAGGGCCACTCCACAACACATCATAATTAAAATGCCAATGCTTAAAGACAAAGAGACAGTGTTAAAATCAGCAAGAAAAAAACAGTTACCTACAAGGGAGCTCCATAAGACTGCCAACTGATTTTTCAATGGAAACTTTATAAGCCAGATGGGTTTGGCAATAAATATTCAAAGAGATGAAAAGCAAGAACCTATAACCAAGATCACTCTACCCACCAAAAATATCACTTAGAATTGAAGGAGTGATAAAGATTTTCCCAAACAAGGAAAAGCTAAAGGAGTTCATCTGCACCAAACCAGTATTTTATAAAATATTTAAAGATCTTCTTTGAAGAAGAAAAATAAAGTTAAAAATATGAACAATAAAATGCAATAAGTACATATCTATCAATAATTGAATCTAAAAAAATAAACAAGCAGAATAGAAACAGACTCTAGATACACAGAGCATTTTGATGGTTGTCAGATGGGAAGGGGGACCTAGGGGTGGGTGAAAAAGGTGAAGGGATTAAGAAGTACAAATTGTTTTTATAGAATAGTCATAGGTATATAAAGTAGAACATAGGGAATATGCATATTGTCAATTATATTCTAATAACTATGTATCATATCAGATTGGTATGA
>PVIA01019005.1:0-11432 GCA_004024845.1 Tonatia bakeri | reverse complement strand
TCTCCTAGTATGTCTCCTCCTTGTAGACATTTTGTAGGTTTCAGCTTTGTTTTACCAACCAGGCTGTAAATATTTAATGTGAAAACAATACAGTTAATAGCTGTTTTGTTGAGTTTGGGGGGATATCATCCAAAACAGCAGTAGGCGTATACTTGCACAATGAACGAATCAGTGTCCAGTCAATCAATGAGTCAATCAATCAATCATTTAACTCAAATATCTGGTATTAACCACACTTCAAAAACATTTTTTCCATCCTAAAAGCCACTGGGTTTGTTTTTTTCAAGAGATAAAAAGATCGATTGCTTTCAACGATCAGGTTATGAATCATATAATTTTAAAAAGCGATTTTCTCCTATGTGTTCTCAATATCACCTAAGAAAATAATCCTGGCATTCGGAGGCAGTTCATCCTTTTATTGCCCATATTAGTCAGACATTGCTAGAGTAGAAGAGATATATCCCATATTTATAAAAGATAAGGAACAATTTTAAAATCTAATACCATATTCCTACCCCGACCCAATGAAAATTCTTCAACATCATCAGATATTTCACACCATCCCTTAATGGAAGAGCATTACCGATGCCTTGAGACAGATATATAGTTTCTTCAGTCTTAGAGTTGATCTGTTATTCCCATTTGCCTTAGCTATAGCATTTATCTTTAAAACAAGTTCCACAGATCTTAAGAATATTATTATTATGTATGTGACAAACAGACCATCTCTTCAGAATATAAGTACACCACTCAGTGGCAGCAAATGCCATATTGAGACCCTGTATTTTTTCTCCTGCATACTTGCTTTTTACATACATTTTGAAAGTGCTAATGATAAACAGTAATATGACAGGTCTAACTTAGATAGTCTGAAGAAAGTAGTTTATATAAAGCCTTTGAAAGTATAACAAAAATTTTACTCTTTTTTTCCTAAATGTACTATTTTTTTAATCTGTAACTACTAAAGCAGTAATTGTACCAGGTAGTGACTTGATTTAATATATGAAAGAGAAATCAGGCCCCTCCCCACCACTTTCCTGCTTAAGACCCGCTACTTTCACCCGGGTCAACCAGGCCAGGCCTGACGCGACCCCCCTCCTTCTCCCGGAGGTCACCTCTCACTATCCACTCCTCTCTATCCTCGCATGTTCCAGCCCCAGTGGTCTCTGCCTGCCCCTGGAAGAGCCAGGCCAGTTTCTGCCTTGTGCTTTCACTTTCGCTGTGTGCTTGGAATGTCTGGTAGCTAAAAAAGAGGCTTGGTAGGTGGGAAAGGGGTGCACTCTGTCACTTGTTTTTTTGTTTTTGTTTTTTGTATCAGCTCCTTACCATGTCAAATAGATATGTAAGTAAACAGAATGTGTTTTCTATGCAGCATCACTTAGTCTTCTCAAACTTCTTCCAACAAGATCCTTGTCCCATATAGAAAATCTGGAGTCCCATGTCTAAGGGCTCTCTTACTTCTCCACACAGTGGGCTCAGCTCGAATGCCAGCCCTTCAGAGAGGGGTAATGTCATATTCTTTTGCACCATAGTCACTCTTTGTGAGGGTGTCTCATTTTCCTCACAGCACTTGTAACTGTCAGAAATGAATTTGTCTTCATTGCTGTCTACTCATCATTTTTCTTTGCATGGCAGATTATAAACACATGAGAGCAGGAATTGTGCCTGGTTTCTCTCCTATTATATCCCTGACTCTTAGAACAATACCTGATACACAGTAGACACCTCTCAAAAATCTATCTGTCGAGTGCATTAAAATTTCTTTGCTTATCAAAATTGGATACTTGGTACAATTCTGAACCAGATGACCTTAGCAATCATATTCAGCAATCATATGACAATTTCAACTATGTTCTGACCAGTATTTCCTCAGAATATTTAAAGATATTAAATATTCCTCAGAATATTTAAAGATATTAAATATTCCTCAGATATTTCTCAGAATATCTTGATCTATTTATGAAAAGATACTTTTAAATAAAAGCAAATGAGGTGAATAGAATATACTAAATTATATTAATTAGAACTCCACTTTTAGACCCAACTAATCAAAAATGGCAGTCTTTGAGTCCTCATCATTGTCCCCAGGCCTGATAAGTGGCTCCACCCTCTGCCCCATTCATTGCTCAAGCCTGAAATTGGGAAGTCATCTGAGGTCCACACTGCTCCATTTCCTGTAACCCCTCCACATCTAAAGACTTTTATTGATCGTACTTCCTAAATATCTTTTCTGTCCATTCACAGAGTCACCCACACAAATTCTGATTTCTGTATGTCTCAACTAGCATGCAGCCAATATATTTTGTTGAATTTTCAATATTCTCTGTTTTGGCTATAAATTTTTTTCTTTAAAATGTATTAATAGTTAACTATCTCACCTTTTTTGTGATATTTTAGAGGCTAATCATGCCAAAAAGTCAAAGAAATGTCAAATATTACTAAAGAAAACAGTTGAAAAGAGAAAATTTCTTGAGAGTATTCTTCATGGCAAAGCAGACTAAATTTTAAGTCCATTTGGAAGACATAATAATAGCAGCATGGAGCTAAATGCATGGTGGAAAATCATATATTCCCAGAATTGGGATTGTTGGGTCGAAAGGAAGATCCATGGTTCAAGTGGTATAACTAGGCAGTTTCATAGTACTGTTGCTTGATCTAATCTGGATCAACTAATTTTACCCCAAATTATTTATTTTTCTCAAAGAAAGCAATCTTGAGACTTCTAGGTATTTACAGTATTAAATATTTTTACTACTTGCTCTTCTGGCAGATCAAAAGGGATGTTTGGATATTTCTGATGTGAAGTGAAGATATAGAAAATAGTGGACTAGTTGAAACGTTATATAACTTTTCATGCAAATGAATTAAAAAACTCACTATTATTTTCATTATTTTTATTACTTTTGACATGTAAAGGAAGGGTTTTTACTTTTGATTGTTGCACACCTAGTAGAATGATAATTTTCTTATTGTGGAGAAAGACATCAATATAAGGGAACACAAAGATTGATATTATTTTCAGCAGTTGATTTTAAAAACAAGTTGATGTGAAAAGAAACACTACAATCTACAAGTTAAGATTTGTTGTGCCGTATAATGGGATTTGACAAGCCTGAAAAAATGTCAAGTCCTAATGAGTACTGTATGAACGCTAACAGGAATACCTTGGGGAATGGCTGCGCTTGCCAGAATTGGATTTGGAAGCAGCGGGAGTAATACATCCTGGCAACCAGGGTCTGCTTGTTTAGAGTTTGAGACTTGAGCAACAACAATATAAACAAGACACTCAATGACATCACATTTCAGAATCAATACAGTTTGTGTTTAGCTTGTCAGAACAACTGGCTCTCTTGATCTGTCTCTGAGAACACAGTGTTCCTTAATCCCTCCTTCTTGACCCTCTGTCCTCTGGTTTCCTTTGCTTTTTTCTAATCACCTCCTTATTGCTAGTCCACTACTCTTCTCTCTCTCCATTCTTTTCTCTTTCCTCATTTACCCCTGCTGATCACTACTTCCTTCTGGGTTTCTTAGACATGTATTTCCTCCTTCCCTTTTTGCTTCTCTGGGTATCCTGTGTTTCCAAACCAAGTCTTTTAAGTTTGACTTCAAGCCACTGAAGATTCCCTGTCCTTAGAGCTGGCTCATTCATTGACATCCTCAGGCAGCCTCTGTCCAACTGTTTCTTAGGTTCCCAGCCTCATGCTCTGGCATTCACCATTTATTGAGCAGTTACCCAGTGCCAGGCAGTAGCACAAACAGTTTCATGAAAGCAATCTCATTTATACCTCACAAGAAACCAATGAGGTAGCTATTATCAACTCTATCTCTTGGATGAAAAAAAAAAAAAAAAAAACCCTGAGGCTCAGAAAGGTTAAGTATATTTTTCCCAGTTTCTCATGATTGATAATTGTCTGTGCTAGGATTTGAATCCAGCTGAGTCTCACTCTTAAACACTGTGGAATATCAACCCCCAGTTTGTCAAGCATGGATACAATAGGACTTGCCCCAACCTTATTCTGTGATTTTATTCATTTCCACATTATTCATAAGACTTAGTTTCTATCTTGCACTGCATATCTGGTAACTGGGTTCCTCTATATCTGAGTTTCCACAGTGTAACCTAATTTCTCTTCTTCCTCTTGTCCTAGCCAAGTGACCAAAGAAAGCTGGGAAGAGAAGGATGTGCAATATCTCACCTTTTTTTTTCACATTATGGGTGTTTGATGAGCAGAGTCTTGTCTTATAATGATGTCCTAAGGTCTGGAGGCTCAGTTATGAACTAATAAATGTTGGTTCCTGAATCAACTGGACAAGTTGCAGGGAGGTTGATGCTGGGCTCTCAAAAGGAAGAACTTCGGTCTTAGCACAAGTGTCACCACTGAGCTTTGTGACAGAATATGACACCATAGGTGTTGTTACAACCCTGTTTCTTTCTGATCTACTCGGTTTGTGTCTCATGAGCCAGATATCTTCTCTGGTGTGAGTCTTCGTTTGGGCCTTAGCCATGCTGCTGGCCGGCCATCTCTCTCTGGTTTCCTCTTGATTTGTCACTCTGAGTGTGTGATTGACTTTGCCATTCTGTTTCCTCCTCTGGCTGTCTGTCTTCACAGGAACCTTGAATTAAAACCCCATGGGTAATTTGCTCGCATTTTGTGAACATCAATGGCACAGGGTCTATACTTGCCCTGTACTATCTATATCTTCCTCACCCATGGCCAACTGTTTCAGCCCTTAGCTTCTCAGTCTACCCTCCACGTTAAGATGCTTAAATAAGGTCAAGCTGTTAAAAGAAGACAGACATCTCTTCAGTAACCACTGCAATTTGTGTTTTCGCTAAGATCTCACTTCCATGTTTTCATTTGCACAAATCTCATAGGGACTCATGTCTTCTCATCCTTCCCTCATGACTTTCTCATCACTTCCAAATCTCTCCAGCACTGAGTGTCTCTTTTTACTTTTTAAATTTTTGTATTTTTTCCATTACCATTCAGTCCCAATATACCCTCCTTCCCACTGTAATCACACCACTGTTGTCCATGTCCATGACTCCTTTTTCCTTTTTGCTTAATCCCTCCACACCCTAACTTCCCTTCCTCTTAGCTGTAATCCTGCACTCTATTATTCTGTTTCCATTTTCCTTATTAGTTCAGTTTGTTCATTAGATTTCACATATGAATGAGATCATATGGTATTTGTCTTTCTCTGACTGGCTTATTTCCCTTAGCATAATGTTCTCCAGGTCCATATACACTGTCGCAAAGGGTAAAAATTTCTTCATTTTTTACTGCTGAGTAACATTCCATTGTGTCAATTTCCCATAGTTGTTTTACCCACTCATCTATGAATGGACACTTGGGATGCTCCCATATCTTGGCGACTGTAAACAATGATCCAATGAACATAGGGATATTTATGTTCTTCTGAATTAGTATTGTGGGTTCCTTCAGATATATTCCCAGAATTGGGATTGTTGGGTCAAAAAGTAGATCCATTGTTAATTTTTTGAGGTGTCTCCATACTGCTGTCCACAGTGGTTGCACCAGTCTGTATTCCCACCAACAGTGCAAAAGGGTTCCCCTTTCTCCGCATCCGTGTTGGCACTTACTGTTTATTGATTTATTGATGACACCCATTCTGACAGGTATGAGATGACATCTCATTGTGGTTTCAATTTGCATTTCTCTGATGATTAGTGATATTGAGCAACTTTTCATGTATCTATTAGCCATCTTTATGTCCTCTTTGGAGAAGTGTCAATTCAGGCCCTTTGTCCATTTTTAAATTGAGTTGTTTGGGGTTTTTTGGTGTTGAGTTTTGTAAGTTCTTTATAAATTTTGAATATTAACCTCTTATCAAATGTATCAGTGAATATGTTCTCCCATATATATGGGCTGCCTTTTTCCTTTACTGTACAAAACCTTTTTAGTTTGATATAGTCTTATCTGTTTGTTTTTCTTTTGTTTCCCTCATCTGGGGAGATATACCTGATAAAATACTGCTATGAGCAGTGTCCAAGACTTTGCTGCCTACATTTTCTTCTATGATTTTTATGGTTTTGGGTCTCACATTTAAGTATTTTATCCATTTTGAATTTATTCTTGTGTATGATGTAAAAGGGTGGTCTAATTTCATCTTTCTGCATGTATCTTTCCAATTTTCCAAACATGTTTTATTGAATAAACTATCTTTAGCCCATTGTATGTGCTTGCTACCTCTGTTGAATATTAATTAATTATAAAGGTGTGGTTTAATTTCTGGTATCTCTGTTCTGTTCCATTGATGTGTCTGTTTTTATGCCAGAACCACGCTGGTTTGATTATTATGGCCTTATAATATAGTCTGATATTAGGTAGCGTGATTCCTTCAACGTTGTTCTTCTTTCTCAGGATTGCTGTTTCTATGTGGGGCTTTTTGTGGTTCTATATACATTTTTGAAATATTCGTTCTAGTTCTGTGAAATACCTCATTGGAATGTTGATAAGAATTGCATTGCATCTATAGATTGCTTTGGGTAGTGTGGACATTTTAAGGATGTTAATTCTTCCCATCAACGAACACAGTACGTGCCTCCAATTATCTGTATCTTCTTCAATTTCTTTCTTCAGTGTCTAGCAATTTTCTGAGTACAGGTCTTTTATGTCCTTGGTTAGGTTTATTCCTAGGCATTTTTTTTCTTTTTGAAGCAATTGTGAGTGGGATTGTTTTCTTATTTTCAATTTCTGGTAGTTTGTTATCAGCATGTGAAAATGCAATTGATTTCTGGATATTAATTTTCTATCCTGCTACTTTGCTGAATTCATTTATCAATTCTAGTAGTTTCTTGGTATAATCTTTGGGGCTTTCTATGTACTGTATCATGTCATCTGCATATACACACAGTTTTACTTCTTTATTTCCAATTTAGATGCCTTTTATTTCTTCTTCTTGTCTGATTGCTGTTGTGAGGACTTCCAGTACTATGTTGAATAAGAGAGGTGAAAGCAGCCATCCCTGTCTTGTTCCTGATCTTAAGGGAAATGCTTGTATTTTTGTCCATTGAGTAGGATGCTGGCAGTGAGTTTGTCATACATGGGCTTTATTATGTTTAGGTGTATTCCCCCTATTTTCACTTTGCTGAGAGTTTTGATCATAAATGGGTACTTGATTTAACAAATGCTTTTTCTGTATCTATTAATACGATCATTTGGTTTTTGTCCTTCATTTTTTTATGTGGTAAATCACATTTATTGATTTGCAAATATTGTACCCACCTTGCATTCCTGGAATAAATGCCAATTAATCATGTGTATGGACTTCTTGATGCATTGCTGTCTTTAGTTTGCTGATTTTTTTGAGGATTTTAGTGTCTGTATTCATCAGGGATATTGGCTTATAATTTTCTTTCTTAGTAGTGTCTTTATCTGGTTTTGAAATTAGGATACTGTTGGCTTCAAAAAACCAGTTTGGGAGCCTTTCTTCTTCTTGAATTTTATGAAATAGTTGCAGAAGGAGAGGTGTTAGTTTTTCTCGAAATATTTCATAAAATTCACCTGCGAAGCCATCCAGTCCAGGGCTTTGGTTTGTTGGGAGTGTTTTGATTACTGCTTCAATTTCAGTAGGTGTAATGCATCTATTCATATCCTCTGATTCCTCCTGATTAAGCTTGGGAAGATTATATGTTTCTAGATATGTATCCATTTTGTCCAAGTTGTCCAGTTTGTTGGCACATAGTTGTTCACAGTATTTTCTTAGAATCTTTTGTATTTTTGGTGTCAGTTGTTATTTCTCTTCTTTCCTTTCTGATTTTATTTGGGTCCTCTTTCTCTTTTCTTGATGAGTCTGGTTAATGGTTTGTTTATCTTGTTTATATTTTCAAAGTATCAGCTCATGAATTCATTGATATTTTCTCTTTTTTTTTAGACTCTATTTTGTTTATTTCTGCTCTTTATTATTTCCTTCCTCATACACACTTTGGGCTTTGTTTGTTGTTCTTTCTCAAGTTCCTTTACATGTAAAACTAGATTTTTATTTGAGCTTTTTCTTTTTTTGATATAGGCATATAGAGCTATGATTTCTCTCTTAGGATTGCTTTCCCAGTGTCCCTCAGATTTGGATTGTCGTGTCTTCATTTTTATTTATTTCAATGTATCTTTGAATTCTTTCCTTGATCTCATTGTTGATCCATTCATTGTTTAATAACATGTTATTTAGCTTCTATGTCTCTGTGTGTTTTCCAGTGTGCTTCTTGTGGTTGATTTCTAGTTGCATAGCACTGTGGTCAGAGATGATGCTTGATATGATTTCAATCTTCCTAAATTTATTGAGACTTGTTTTGTGTCCTAACATGTGATCTATCCTAGGAAACATTCCATGTGCTCTTGAAAAGCATATATATTCTGCTGCTTTGGGGTGAAATGCTCTGAATTTATCAATTAAATCCATTTGATATAATGTGTCATTTAAGGCCACTGTCTCATTGATTTTCTGCCTGAAAGATCTATCCATTGAAATCAATGGTGTGTTAAAACCCCTGACTATGACTGTATTTCCATTGATCTCTCTATGTCCATGAAGATTTCCTTTACATATTTAAGTGCTTTTATGTTGGGTATATAAATGTTTACTAGGGTTATATTCTCTTGTCAGATTGTTCCCTTTATCATTATGTAGTGTCTTTCTTTGTCTCTTTCTATAGCTTTGATTTTAAAGTCTATTTTGTTGGATATGAATATTGCTTCCTCAGCTTTTTTTCCATTTCCATTTGCATGAAATGCCTTTTTCCATCTCTTTACTTTTAGTCTGTGTGTATCTTTTGGTCTGAGGTGGGTCTCTTAGAGACAGTATAGATATGAGTCTTGTTTTCCTATCCATTCAGCTGCCCTCTGTCTTTTGGTTGGAGCATGTAAGCCATTCACATTTAAGGTGATTATTGATAGATATGTATTTAGTGTTATTTTATTGTTAGACTATTTTCCTGTTTTTTTTTCTTTCTCTTTTTCTTCTTAATGCAAGCCCTTTAACATTTGTTGAAGTACAGGTTTGGTGTTAACAAACTCCTTTAGATGATTATTGTTTGAAGCTCCTTATTTCTCCTTTGATTTTAAATGATAGCTTTGCTGGGTAAAGTAGCTGTGGTTGTAGGTCCTTGTTCTTCATCACCTTGAATACTTCACTCTGCTCTCTTCTGGCCTGAAATAGTTCTGCTGAGTAATCAGATGACAGTCTAATTGCTGCTCTATTATAGCTAAATACCTGCTTTTCTCTTGCAGCTTTCATGATTCTCTTCTTGTCTTTAAGCCTTGTCATTTTACCTATGATGTGTCTTAATGTAGGCCTCTTTGGGTCCAACTTGTTTGGGACTCTCTGAACTTCTAGGATTTGTGTGTCCTTTTCCTTCACCAGATTAAGAAAGTTTTTGGTCATTATTTCTTCAAGTAGGTTCTTGATCCCCTGCTCATTCTCTTCACTTTCTTGTATTCCCATAATGCGGATGTTGTTGTCCTTACTGTTGTCCAAAGTGTTTCTTAAGTTCTCCTTATTTTTATAAATTCTTTTCTTCTTTTTGATGCTCTGCTTGGGAGTTCTTTTCCTACCTTGTCTTCCAAATCACTGATTTGATCCTCTGCTTCATCTAACCTACTGCTTATTCCTTCCAGTGTATTATTTATTTCAGATACTGCATTATTTATTCATTTTCATTGTTTCTATGTCTTTTTTTATGATATTGAGTATACTTTCAATCATTACTCCAAACTATCTAAAAAATCGCTGCCTCCATTTCGTCTAGTTCTTTTTTTGGGAAATTCTCTTGTTCTTTCATTTGGGGTCTGTTCCTTTGTCTTCCCATTTTAGCTGCTTCTTTGTATTTGTTTCTCTGTATTAGGCAGATCTGCAAAGACTCTGATGCTGGCCTTTGTCAGACACTACTTGTGACTGGCCCTGGGCAACCTGTTTGGAGCTGTCAGCGATCCACAGTGCATGGCTCCCTCTGCTGGTCCTGTTTGTGTGCAGGAAGAACAAGGCTGTGCACCAAGGCCCACGTTTTACCAGCACCAGGCCTGGGGGAGGGTCAGTTAAAGACTCAGAGCCATGAAAGATCCACCTTAGTTATTAAACTTAATTATATAGCTCCAAGATGCACTCAACAACCCAGCTTAAGCTTCATAGAGTGGGGCAGAGTAATTCCCCTGGTTGAACAACTGCTTCCCCTCAGGCTGATGCCATTTGTAGGGGAGTGTTCTGCCTGAAAAAGATGGCTTCTGCATTATGGGGAATACTGCACAGGAATCCTGAAAACTATTCTTTCTGTTCTCTCCCCACCAGTCCCAGACTCTCCTCATACATCTCTAGTTCACTCTGCTATCCCTTTGCCAGAACCCTGGATAAGTGGCAGCAAATGAAATTTTGTGTGTTGGCCCTTTAAGAGACTCCCTGCATCCGCACCCATCTCTCCCTGGCAGACAGAAACCCTGCTGCTTTTCACAGATGTATGTTATTTGGGTTCCTTTCCCAGCTCTTGTGCTGTAGGCTGAGGAACTGAGCCTGGGGTTTAGGCCCCACTCTTCTCCAGGGGAACCCCCCAGCTGCTGAAATATTCCTCTGGAACTTCAGCTGCCACCCATGGGAGCCCAGCCAGCCCTCTCCTGTCTCCTTCACACTCCATATCAGACTCGTTGTGGTGACGTGCCTTCTACTGTCTGTCCTTAGTTTTAAGGCTTCTCTCCAGCCAGCGTTCACTCGGTTATTCAGAATGATTTCTCTACAATTTCGTTGTAAGTCCAGATTGGTCCTGGGAGGAGGTTAGTGTAACTTCTACCTACTCCGCCACCAACATGGGTCATCCTGAGTGTTTCTTTTGAAATCTCTTCCTACTCTGAGTCTTTCCACTCTGTAAAATGGATGCCTTGGCATATTTCTTGATTGCTTGCTACAGCTTCTGACCAAAAATTAAAAAAAATAAATCACAGTATCAGCTCTGTTTTCTCAATTGCATTCATTCTTTCTCTTTAACATGAACTGTATTGAGGAAAAATATACATACAATATAATGCACTCCTTTTAAGTATACAATTTGATGAATACTGACAAATGCAGATACATGTAACAATCTCCTTGGTCAGAATATAAAACAAGTCTGTGACCCAAAAAATTCCCTTCTGTAACTTTGCAGTCAGGCCTTCATTCCCACATAGTCCTGGCCCTGTAGGTTAGTTTTGTCTGTTTCTGAATCTAATATAAACAGTCTAGAATGTATTCCCCTGTCTGGCTTCTGTAGTATTTTTGAAATTTATTCATGAGGTGCATATCAGTAGATTATTGCTTTTTGTTGTTAAATAGCATTCCATTGTGAGGATCTAACACAATTCATCATTCATTTGTTGATAGATGTTTGAGTTATTTCCAGGTTTGGCTATTTCTCTCCTCTCCTCTCCTCTCCTCTCCTCTCCTCTCCT
>PVIA01019004.1:0-11474 GCA_004024845.1 Tonatia bakeri | reverse complement strand
TTAACCTTTGAATCCTGGGACCTCTAAATCCTTGTACCAGCCTGGCGCCTTGTTTCTGACGTTCTGTTTCTGATATATTGATGAAACCCTATAAATACTGTGGAGAAACAAAGAACGAGGCCCAGGATTTGGACCTTGTCTCCTCTGGGTCCGCATGTGTGAATAAACCCCACTTCGTAAACTCCCAGGCCGTCTGAGTGGTGTTTTCCGTAACAATATATTACATTGTTTTTCTGTTGCTTTCTTGTATTTTTAAAATTTTATATAGTAAGCACCTATTATTCTTGTCAACACAAAAAATGAATGTTTATGAGACATTCAAGGAAATTGAGTAACTGCTTAAATGACTCCTTTCTTCTTCATTCTTGTACCTCTAGAGGCTGGATTAGTGCCTGGAACATTACAGGCACTCATTAAATGTTTGCTCAATCAATGTATTAATTAATATTGAAAACATTGCAGAGAAGTATGTATCATATGACCATGGGTATATGAAAAGGAAAAAATATAATTAAATGGATAACATTACTATATATATATGTGAAATCACTCTTTGGTTTTGGACATATATAAGTTATATAACCCAAATTACATTTTACAATAACATCACATTGGATACTACGCAGAAGTGACCTTTAGGGACAAAAGCGATAAAGTTTGACCAGTTAGAAAACTATTCTAGATGAAAAATGATAATAAGTTGAACTTCAGTGGTAGCTAAAGAGGCACTGGAGGTAAGGAGTGGTTACTGTCAGACTGTATTTTGCATAACTCTACAATCCCAGCCAGCAAGTTGGACACAGGCTGTGCAGGATAAAAAGGTGGTCAAGAATGACACCAAGTGGGCTACAGGAACAGTGCCAGTGCCAGTTACCGAGAAGGGGACTCATGGTCGGAGGATGTCTGGGGAGAAGGGGAAAACATATAGTTCTCTTGGTTATAACACATGTGAGTTGCTCATTGTATATCAAAATGTTCCATTGATACACATTTATACAAATCTATGTAGTCATGCAGGGGAGAAAGAGGTGGAGATATAAACCATCTTGTATTGTCATTGAATAGATAGATATGCTTAAAACGTGAAACTTGATGCTATACAGATGGAAAGAGAAAGGGAAGGGAGAAGGGATAGGAATGAATATGTGAAGCATGCAGAACCTGGCTCTCCTGGCTGGCTGTAAACACGCTTAACACACTGCGAACGGCTCGTCGAAACATGAGAAATAATCCTGCACAGAAACAGTTTTCTGCAGGGAAGTAAGGAACAGAGTGGTTACTCTCCAAGTTGGTGAGCGCCGTGTCCCCCTGCACAAGCAGGGTTTTATTCTTAAATACCAATACAGTTTGCAAATTACAAGTAGTTAACTTTTGAAAGGTGCTAGCAGATTTCCTACTGGGATGCTAAGCCAGAGATTTTGGGATTTTATCATTTGAAAAGACTACAGGACTTAAAGCTTAGATCTGTTTCCTGCCCATGACTTCATATTCTAATTAAAGAGCATCCTCCAGCAAGCAGATCTCACAGGGTCTTTCATATTCTATGTCTTAGGCCTGATTACCCCGGGGATCCTCCGTCTCCAGTCTGAGCTGCCCCCATAGGCTGTTTGCTAAGCCCTGAGAAGTGCTGGAGACCGAGGCAGCAAGGAGACTTGGATTTCTCACATCTAAGTACAAAGACTCAGGCTAAGAGGGGGGAGGGGTTGATGATCATCCCTTCCTTTCCACAGCCCCTTCATTTATTTCCACAGTCTCTTGAGTCTTATTCCACAGGCCTAATGAGACCAGCCCCTGTATTAGGTCGCTCCTTCCTGAGGAGTCTTACCCGTCATTGGTAACTGATCTAGCATTAAAGGCCAGGCACAGAACAGATAGCGTTCATGCCAGGGGAATAAGTTTTGTCTCCTTAGTGGCTCCAGATCCGGAGGTCTCTCACTCAGCCTAAGTCACAGAGGATCACAGCTTCCTGAGACCAGGCAGGGCGGCCCTCAACAAATATGATGCAGGTGTATGAGAGAAGAGATGATGAAATGCAGGAGCAAAACCCTTGAATGAACAAGGAAGGATAGGAATGAGACAAGTATTTGTACCTACACAAGATTAAAGACAGTGCATTTCATTAGAATTGGAGAGGGAGGGAACCATTTCCATACATACTGCAGGCAGGGAGGCCCACAGGCAAATTAGGTGACAGGAAGATTATCTTTAACTGAGAAGTAGGAAGGAGTGGGGAGGAAATATCGGTAGTTTTGATAACAGGAGCATGTGAAATAACATCTGAGTCTGGGAGAACCAAATGAACAGAGACATGCTGAGGGTTTACTTGAGATTTGGGCTTAACAACTGTAGTCAGCAGGGCGGAGCACTTTAGCTCTTGTCTGATGCCGAGGCTCAAGTGTGAAGTAAGCAGTTTGATTGCATTGCACACAGTGGCTATGACAGAACAGGAGAGTGGAAGCGATAGAAAGGAGCGATTATCAATTGCAGTGGACATTCCACTTTATTGTATAATGTGAAAATTTCTCATGTTGATCAACACTCTTATACAGCATCACTTATAATATATCCAAAGTGTCCCATCAATGCATAATCATCTTTTTGATGTACATCCAAATCAACGACATCCCTGTTTCCTAATTGAACACTCAAACCTGCAAACACAAAATATGCTATGAAGAACTGAGGGTTGTTTTTTCTGTACTTGTTTAATAAAAGCTTAGGGACTATCTTGCTAGGTGCCAGGAGCCATTTCTCTATAATCAGATTGACCAATAATTTGAAAAATTCGTTCTTGCTTTGTTCTTGAGCAGGGACATACTTCTCCACTTCCTTAGTCCGGCATTTGTCCCTGAGAAAAATTTAGAAGGCATGTGCTGAGAGGGAAAACATGGAGAAAAATGGTATTTCTGCCTCGGGAAGGAACATGGGTGCCCAATGGGACCCAACGGTGTTCTCTTTAGGTTAGGGCCGGTGGGTGGCCCTGCCTCTCAGCTTTTCCTTTTCAGCTGCAATGAATGTTCTTGTCCACAGGAAAGCACATTTTAATAAAAGAAATCAAATCTTTAACAACAGACAGGAAGATTCACACCCCCAGCAACTGATGATAGGATATGTGTGGCTGGCTTCATAACACGGTTGCAGTCAGGCAAAATGTGCCCACTGTTATTAAACGAAATGTAGTAAAGCAGCTACAGAAATGGATTTTGAACACTGCAATGTCAGGTGCAACAGGAAGCTGGAAAGGGGAAGTGCCAGGGCTGCAGCAGAGCTGCACGTTTGAGCTGTCATGACACGTGGCGGGGGATGGAGATGTGCTTGATGTCCGTGGAATGAACTGTTTAAGGGCTGTTCAAGTTCACTCAGTTGCCTTGAGGTACCTCAAATAGTGTTCCAATTAGGAGGTGAAGTCCTGGGTGTATTTATGAGGAAGGGCGGGGGGAACAGTTACATTCCCCTAAAGGTACCTAAATACAAGAAGTTTGTACAACAAATGCAGCTTGTTCTATTTAGGTGCCTTTTATTTTCTTCTTGTAGTAGCATCCAATTGTGATAAAGATTCTAATGTTGCAGAAGTGACATATTCCTTTATAGCCAACTTTAAATCCTCTTAGTTTCTGCTGGAAGCCTTGACAGGTATTCTAACACTTTTAGGTCACTAAGCAAATATTTAATTAGCTTTGTTGAGGTGGAGTGAAACAGCCATAAATGTGAGCTGACCAAAAGGAGGTAGGGGTGTAGGGTTTAAATTCCCTCTAAAGTGACCAGGGATATGAACAGTTCTATAATTTGAGTGACATTTGTCCAGGACAGCTGAGACGGCCCTATTGGGACAAGTCAGTCTTCAATTTCCCTAGTGCCACAGCATGATATTTCATGGCCTGCGTGTATGAGGATAGCCCTTCTGCAAAACGAAGGCAGTAAACAGCTAAGGCACTAGGGACCTCTCCTGAATCTCCCTCAGGCAGCCCAAGTTCAAGTGAATTGTAAAAGCCTGCATTTGCAGCCACACTGCTTTGAATGTAAAGACAAGGCCCAAATGTTCTTAATTCACTCCTCGGGAGCACTCAATCCAGCTGACTGTAACATAAGGAATTTAATAAAGTAAAAGCAAGTTATCTAGTCAAACCTCCTGCTGCTTTTTTTATAATATCAAAATGAAAATAGGCTTAATTTGGCATTATTGTAATTGAATTCATTACAATATCTAAACATGTTTTATGTGTTCTTCCCCCTTGGATATTATATTTCTACTGATTGTGAAGATGGGAAGGGGATAAAATTGCTCACTTGTTGAATGCAGATTAATTCTCGACACTGAGGTAGTGTTCTGGAAAAAATAATATAAACGGAGCCGCTCTAACATGGAGTCGGAGCTGCCATCCCAGAGGAACTGCCTTGCATGACATATTTCAAGACTCTGGAACATGAGAACAGGGCAGAATAACCTTAGGACGAGGCCTGAAGCAACACAGTGTCCCTGAGAGCTGTTTGTACAAACAAGAAAGCAGATATTACGACTACCTGACTGATGGCTACCAGACTGAACATTAAAACCATTGCTTAGAATGAGCATCTCTGTGTCAGTTTATCCGCACCCATAAAAATGCCTTCCTTCTACGGATGTAACTGTTCCCCTCCCCTTCCTCATAAATACACTCAGGACTTCACCCCCTAACTGGAACACTATTTGAGCTCCTGCCTAAATCAGTGTTTCCCAAACAGTTATTTTTTTTTAGTCTCATTTAGAGATTTTTCTCTCAAAAAATCAAGATCAAGGAATCAAGAGCTTTGCTCCTGTCACTTTGAAGGGCCTGTTTTATTTTTACTTTTTAGGTTAACAGTTCACCTAACTTTGCAGGTAGCAATTTATAAATTGTCTTCAAATGAAAATATAATGAGTAAACTGAGTTATTTTATATTATTTATTTAATAAACAGAGGTCACTAGATAATTTTGTGTGCAACCTTGTTTGAAGTCCAATGCAAGTTGTTTATCTGTGAACTCATGGGTAACTACACAGGTTAAATTCATGATTATTAAACGATCACTATGTGCACTGGTCTGCTGGTCGCTATGTGGGCTTGCCCTGAAGAAAGAACTGTGTTCTCTGTCCAAGGAGCTGGCAACTGAGACAAATAAGCATACAGGACCTGAGCCTAAAGAATATGGTGGGCAACAGAAGAGTGGCAGAGTTGAGTTCAGAGGGGGAATTCAATTCTTTGCTCTATCAGTTATATTACCCCTTCCAGAGAATTTAAGTTTTCCTGCTTTTTATATAGTAGAGGTTTGTCATATCTCTTATTTTATTTTTATTTTTATTGTTTTGAAGACTGTGATCAGTGAGGTTTCATTGAGAACAGGCGAAGGAGAATTAATTCAGGATAATCAGGCTGGCTCAGTCAAGTTGTACTAGATTAGAAGCTGATACAGAAACCCAAGTACAGTGTATTGCACGGAATGGGACGTGACCCACATGTCCCATTTCCAAACTGCCCAAATGATGACAGAACAGGGTGTTGGCTAATGTGTGAAGCATGAAGTGGGTGTTGATATATTGCCAGATAGACATTTTCTGGTAGCACATAATAAAAGCCTCAATCAAGACAAGGAAGATCTAGATTTCTGAGAAAACAGTCAGGATATACTCACAGACAGATGGGCAAGACACACATCAGTCTACAGAATGACACTGATGATCTTGATTCCTGATTTGAGCCTGTTTGTTTAGTGATGAACAGGTGAGGGAAGAGCAACTCCAAAATGGCACAGAGATGGAGATCACGGCCAGTGTGGAGCTCTGAGAGGAGGGTTCTGAACATCGCTGACAGCGTTTCTAGAGGCCATGGGTAGGCGATTGTTCGGATTTGCCATATTGTGTGCACATATTTGTAGTAAGGATGGGATGCCTCTGTTTTCAGTCAGTAATTTAAAAAAATCATATGTCATCTTCCTTTCCCTCTTCTAGCCCTTTATTTTGTGTTGCAGAGGTGTTACTCTCTCAGTCAGTAGGGTATGAAATACTCCTGTTAGAGGAGCCCGCCTTTGTTCTTTGTTCTTAAGTTGTCTTGGAATAAAATGGTTAGTTACTTACTCAAAAATAGAATTAAAAAATTCAAAACCAACAGAACATTTTAGGATTTGGATTCATGGAGAAAGAAGTGATTACAGAGTTGATCTTGATTAGGAGCATAGAATAGTGTCTGTCAAGAAAAAGCATGGCCGTGTTATCAGCAGCCCATAGAGTATTTGAGCATGAGATAGGAATGTGTCTCCTAATTTTCCCTCAGAGCACTGCCAGCAGATGCCACCTATCAGCACACTGATGGAAGGGATCTCTAGTAGAGTAGCCTTAAAAACTACATGGAAACACTTACTCAGTAGCTAATAACAATCATTCCTTATAACTCAATGTAACTTTAAAATTTAAAGTAAGCTTCCAAATGTTATTTTAATTGGTGGTCAGTACAACTCCTGTACTTTGAAGTAAATATATATGGTAGGAGAAGTCCTCCCACTACTGCCTGGCTACCCAAAGCAGATCATAATCTCTATGAGATGGCATCAGCACATACTACAGTGGACGTCAATGACTCATTCAGTGCCTTTGTAAATTAATACCAGTATCTACGGGACTGTGTTTTATTAGATTAGAAAAGCTGCATGCATACTCTTCTATAAACCAAGGACTGAAGATAGAAATTAAATTATACAGGACCACAAGGCTCAATTAGAAAGTGAGCTAAAGTTAGAACTCAAAATTTGTACTCTTAGCTAATGCTGATAATGAAGATCATCTCTGTTAATTATATAACGTAGAGAAAGTCTGAACTTCTATATATATTGCTGGCCACAGCCTTCTCAATTCAATATTTAACTAACATTAGCATATGATACTTAATTTAAAATTATCATTAACTTTCCAGTCAGCATGTGGCATTCTTCTTTCCAACTTTAAGCCGTTTCATTCTGAAAGAGTATAAAAAGACCAGAGGCAGCAGCAAAATTCAACTGGAAACATTTTCAAGTCAATGATGCATTCAGTTTCAACATTTTTGTCTTGTAATCAAAACTCTGTGCCAGCACTCTAAATGTAAGGATATTTGATGAATGGCACAGAAAAGGTAAATTGTCCTCAGGTGCCCTTTCTGGCATTACAAAGGCTTTGTTGTGTTTTTACTTGTTTTCATAGAAGGAACTTTTTATATTAAAGCTTTTTCAAAGAGCTAGTTCAGGGAAACATTTGGTATACACAATAACTAGTATTTCTAAAATGGCAAAGCCCACATTCTATTAAAAAAATTCTCACTTCTCAGAAATTGAAAAAACTGGTAGAATGCTAAACGCACAGCTATTTTAAGTACCTGAAACAGACCAACAATGAGCAAACGCGGCAGCATGATCCAGCTGAAAGCAGTAGTCAGAAGCTGTGGCCTTACCCCTGTTCAGCTGTGTGACCTTGAAGAGGAAATCACATCTCTAGACCTCCGTTTCCTCATCTGAAACCAAAGGGATTGTACAACATGACATTAAACATCATTTTGGCTGTAATAAGCTATGGTATCAAACCTATATTTTCTACTATTATGTGGATTTGACTCTCTCACTAGCCTCCCCAAATAAAGTTGCTTTCGCATTTCTACCCAGATGTCACTGAATGTATTTCTTCTTTTCCCCAACAGATGTCAGCTCTTTGTGAAGTTCACCCATGTGTTTCTGGAGGTTTCTGGGGCTCTGTGTGCCATGCATGTGCTCATGAACAAATCTCAGTCTGCCAAGCGGCTCCTTACTGAGCCTCTGTCCTGGAAATTGTGCTCCACCCCATCTACCAAAGCTTTGCTGTTGCCTCATTGGCAACTGTCATGCAGTCCCTGCCTGTCTCCTGGAGTTCCCAAGCTGTAGATCTTTGAGATGCAGAACTATTCTGTTTCCTGCTGGTCTCAGTCTCATCCAAGCTAGTTCAGAAATATCTTTTTCTTCTGATGCTCCAAACCCAGCCCATGGGACTGAAATATGGATAAAGCCTGAGAAGTCTTCATTTCCCTGTTTCTCTTCTCTGGTCACAGAACTTCATGGACAGATCTCCTCCTTTTCCTTTTAAGCAAATTGTTAAAAGCTTCTAGATTCCTAGGAGGTTGTTGACCCACAAAATCAAGCTGAATTTTGGCCACGTCAAGGATTCTCTTTTATTTACCTTTACAAATACTTGTCTGTAGGAGTTAATCCTGTAAAAGTACATAACACTTCCTGCAGCAGTTAGCTTCAGTCCTCTTAATGAAGGGGAGAGAGAACTGACATCAGGAGGCAGGATTTTAGATCAGGAGTGTCTTGTGTCTTGTTCCAGTCATGTTGATTTTTCCCATTAGAGGTTCTTTCATCTAAGATTTACTTTTGGGTTATTTTAAATTTTCTAATCATTACCTGTGTGAAATGAGGTACCACTATCAAGTAGATGTTCATAAATGTGACTTCCGCTTTACAAAGAGGACACGTGCTTCTCAGGAAGGCATGGTGGAAAGAGGCAGGGATTTGCAGTCAGATGCATTGGGTCAAATGTTGGCACCACCACTCATTGTACTATAGAGCAAGTTGTTTACAGTGTAAAGAAGTTTTTGTATCTATAAATAGAAATAATAATGCATGACCTGTGATGTTTCTCTGAAAATTAAAGGAGCCAACATAGATGGGTGCTTAATATAGCAAGGTTTGACAAACGTGATACATCTGAAGGGACTCCTTTCCCTATGATTAGTTTCTTCTCAACTGTTACTACCTCTTAGTGTACAGGAAATGCAAAATGTTACTGTGTGGCCTGGATAAAGTAAATTCACCTCTTTGGTCTGTAGTTATCTCAATGGGAAAATGAGGAGGATGATCCCCTTGAGTTCTAAAATCAGTGATTACGTACTTTTAAGTGTTTAATTCATTAAATAAATGATAACTACCTTTTCTCTTTGACATTTGTTGAATCCACTGTAAAACATGATTACATTTCATTTGTTGTCTAATAAATTTCTGACAGAATGAATTAAACATTCAAGGATTCCACTTAGTTTTATTAACTTCAGCCTACATAATACTAAGTGGGGTCTGAAAAAAAATAAAATCTTTTTTTAATGATTATCATACATATTATTCAAGGAGGGATAATATGAAGTTTTCTTTATATAATAAGTTTCTACTTTTTTAGTAGTGGGCAATAATTAGCTTTATTATACCTATCAGGCAATACACTGTATGTTGCTTCTTCACTTATTATCATTGATCTATTTAGTCAGAAATCAACTGAAACTAAAATCATTTTCTATTTGTACCAGTTGGATTTACTTGCACCAGAAGAGTTTGAAGAATTTAATTTTGAGAGTGACAGTGACAAAATAGCTTTGACAGTATGAGTTTAATAGATAGATATTTTTGTGGAACAGAGCCCCAACTCAGATACCTTGGAAATCTGCGCTTGCCGGAAAACTAGCTAATACGATGAACTTCTACTCCACTTGAAAAATGCCCATTATTATATGAGTAAACAGCTTTGGGCATCTTCTTATTTCTGCTTTCCTAAAAAGGTATAATTTTAATTTTGGACATGTTTTTTCTTCTTGCTGTTCTCTTTTGAAAACAGTCATTATACTCTTATGAATTCTTTTTTTCAACCCCCAGAACTGATCACTTAAAATAATTTTTGTCCTTACCATTTCTTCTGAACTCAATGTTTTCTTTTGATTTTTTTCTGTTCAAAAACCAAGATTTGTGGACTTTCCTTAAACATGATACTTTTCATTTTTAGTAATATCTTTAAGTCTTTCACTCTATACATTTATATAAACCACCAAAAGCAAGGAATGAGGAATTGATAATTTTGATGATTTTTAAAAGTTTACCCTGATTGCCACATTAACTATTGATAGCCCATATTAATAAAAATATGAATGGGGCAGCAGTCATAAACACAACGTGTCTCTGAACTACTGAGACCTAATATTTTGGCCATGTAATTGCCACCTTTACACATTTACAAAAGACACTTTTCACTTGAATATTCTTCTCTTTTATTATTGTTATTTTTCTACCACTAGATGGTTTCTTAGTACAAATATCTTCCATACATTTCTAGTGTTTTAGTATATGTAGTGACAATAGAATTCATAGAATGCTAACATTCTTATGCTGGACTCCAAATATCTCATATTGCTTATGAGTTATACAGAGATTCTATATTTGCTTTTCACCATCTAAATGCAAGAGATTATTGCTTAAAACACACATTTTCAATTTCTATTAAAGAAGGAAATGAAACTTCCATAATGAATAAGAACAATAATAAAAATAAAAAACTTATTAAGAAAATGAGAAAAATCAAAGTAGAAAAAATTACCCATAGCTTTCTGTCCATAAAGTAATAATTAATAGTATTTACACTTGAATGATGTGATTTGTTGGTTTTTAGCAAGGTGCTTTCTTTTCTCTTATTTTAGAAGTAAATTAGTTAAAGCATAATGTATGCTCTTTGGCATTTCTGAATAACTAATTTTTAGAAAAGGAAGAATTAGCCTTACTCTAAATTTCATGTGAGAATCTGAGACTGAATAACATTCATTGGAGTTTAAAATGATTGACAACAATATAGCAGAATTTTATCTTGCTGAAGTTATGTGAAAGAAAAAAATATTGTAGTATATACAGATTGACACACATGAAAATATTCAGACATTTGTGAGACATTCAAATCCCAGAATTTTATAACTCTTTCAGAGATGTATGTTGACCTATTCAGAAGACAAGATAGCCTGATTCACAACCCAAATATCATAAAATCTGTTTCCATCTCTCCAAGCACTAAAGAAAAGCAGTGTTCATGTTAATATAAATTTTCTTTGTCATCTTCCAAAACTATTTGAACTTTCTTCCCATCCTTGACCTAATCACACAAGAGAAAATTTTCTGCCTGTAGCTTTCCTTCTCACCCCAGTATTGAACAGAGAGAATGGGTAGCCCTAAGTGGAAGAACAGAGAATAGTAGGTATACAAAGAAAACAAATTAGAGAGTAGCTATTTGCTTCATAAAAACACTCATTAAAAAGTCTTTAACAAAAGTCTTCTCTTATTTTCTTTTTTAAAAATATAATTTATTGATTAAGCTATTACAGTTGTCTCAATTTTTCCCCTTTGCCCCCCTGTGCCCATTACCCCCATTTCTTCCAGCAATCTCCCCCCTTAGTTCATGTCCATGGGCCATGCATGTAAGTTCTTTGGTAACTCCATTTCCTATACTATTCTTAACATCCCTCTGTCTATTTTGTACCTACCAATTATGCCTCTTAATCTCTGTACCTTTCCCTCCATTTCCTTTTCCAGATGATAACCCTCCAAATGATCTCCATCTCTATGTTATATTCCTGTTCTGGTTGTTCACTTAGTTTTTTTTTTTTTTTTTTTTTTTTTTTTTTTTTTTTTTTTTTTTTTTTTTTTTTTTTTTT
>PVIA01019003.1:0-11464 GCA_004024845.1 Tonatia bakeri | reverse complement strand
AAAAAAAACAAAAAAAAATAATTATATCACTATTATCCAATTCATAATGATTATTACTTGTAAAAAAAATCAGTACAATATAAAATTGAAAATGGCTACTCCACCCAGTAAAATTCTTAAATAAAAAAAATTGGAAAATCACATTTTGTGTATAACATTGAAAACTGCAAAAAGTTCTCTGAATCAAATTGTACTTAACAGAAATAATGAGCACCCATAAAACTATAGTGACAGATGTAAAAAAAGATCAGTAAAAATTGTTGTGGATCAAATTTAGATGATGAATTAAACCCTCATTGTATAGTTTGCCCAGGAAAAAATACTGATCCACATAAAAAAAAATGATTTAATCGAAATTAAAAATGGGGAAAATTAGAAATAGCTAAATCTCATTGTACAAAAAATTGATCAGAGAATTGAGTATAAATAAAACTTCATCAATGGTGGGACAATTCTTATTAAAATACACATGTTCATGAAGTGGAGGCAAAATAACCTTGCAGGTTAAAGTGACAGTCAAAAACTTTGGGAGATAATGCATATTAAGCATTTAGCAGTGATAATGTATATATGTATGTGGCATGTAGAATGTACTCAATAAACACCAAAGTGGATTTAAAAAAATTTTTAAATCGTGGTAAAATACAAATAACATAACATTTACCATTTTCACTATTAAAAAATTATTTATCTACTCTTAGAGAGAGGGAGAGAGAGGGAGTAAGAAAGGGTGAAAAACATCAATTGGGCACCTCTCACACGCGCCCCAACCAGGGACAGGGACCGCCAGCCAGGTACATGCCCGCCAGAACCAGACTTAGCTTTGCACGATGACGCTTAACCAACGGAGCCATGCCAGTGAGGGCCATTTTCCCCATTTTGAAGTGTACGGTTCAGTGCCCTTAACTACATTCATATTGTTGTTCAATTATTGCCACTCCCTGTCTCCAGAACTTTCTCTTCCCATGAGGAAGCCCTGGGCCCATTAAACAATAACTCCCCATTCCTCCCTCTCTCCATCCCTGGCCACCATCATCCTACTTTCTCTGTATCTTTAAGTAGTTGAAAGGGCAGCATGGTTGAAGGATAGGAAGCAAGAAAATACGGTAACCCAAGTGAACTCACATCTTAAACTTCCCAGAATAATCTTAATTTCAAACATTTTATCCTATATATCATAAATTTGCTCTTGTCAGACTATGTAAGTTTCAGTCACCTTGGGCTTAATAATGTTTTCTTGGTATGCCTCCGACTTTTCTCCTTGTGTTCCTCAGCAATGATTTGGAGGCTTACAGAACTTACAAAGCGACAGCTGGCCCACAGACATCTTCCTTTGGCCTACATTGTATTTTGAAATTATTTGATCTGTATTTTTTTAAGTTAAAATTCAGAATTTTTTCCACAAAAATCCAAATTTCTGACATCTGCTAAAACACAGAATGACCTGGCAATACTGGCTGCATCTTCTCTATGTCAGTTGCTATTTACTACTATGCTTGTGTGGTGGTTTTCCTTACTGTAGAGAAAAAAAAGTGTAATAATTTTTCCCTCTGTTACCCAATCCCCTACATTTAGTTTTCCTGCCTAAACCCAGTATTCACTTGAGTTTGTCTAGGATGTTCAAGAAGGCGTAGTAACTACACTGGTTAATGAAATCAGGCTTTCCGGGTTTGAATGCGGGCTCCCAAAACTTAGCCTCTCTGTGCCAAGGTTAATAAATGTTAATGCTTAAGACAGTACCTGCTGTTTTAATAAAATGTTCCAGGAGCCCAGGAAAAATGTCTACCTTCTTTACCATTGAATCCCAGTAGCGAACACGGAGTTTAGAATAAACAGAGAACTCAGTAAATATTTTTAATAAGTAAATGGGGGGGGTCTAATAACATAGTAGTGTTTAGAGCAAAGAACTGATAGATGTGCTCCACTCTCTGTAGGAGGAACACAACATGTTATGAGTAGCTGAAGCAACAGAAGATGCGGAGCTAGATTTGACTGGGGCAAGGATAAGCGGGGAGAGCGTAATCCTCAGATTTCTAGGAAGGACATCATGGGGAAAAGTGTAGATTTCTTACAGCTTACAGAGAATCAGCACCAAGGGGAGGCAATACTAAAAGAGAACTTGGCTCTTTATGTTAAAGGTTAAGCATTTCCGCGAGGTGCCGCAAACCTACTACTGCAATCTGCCGGAATGCGCGTATCCCGGCGACTGAGGGGCGGGGATTCCGAAGCTGGAATTCTATAGGACTTTAGATCGAGGCGTCGCGTGGCTAGTGAAAATTTGGCGGGAACAGGAAAAGGCCGGACGAAGGAAGTGACGCAAAAGGCCGTTCATTGACGTTGGTGGGATTCTGTGGGTCCGAGATGCGGACATATTATTGGATTGGTTGTTTTATTGAGACACAAACACTGTCTCGCGGGCCCTGGCTTCCGCGTGCGCAGTGTGTTTTGCCCTTAGAAAGATGGCCGCGGAGGCTTCCGGCTCTGCTGGGAGTAGCGCGAGAGTCCTCAGGAGCTTGGCCGGCCAAGACCGGAAAAGGCGTAGGACTCACGAGCATTGATTGGGTGAAGCAGGAAGCGGTCTGGACACTGATTGGCTCCGCCGTCCGCGGGAAGGAGTTTGTGGCGCCAGCGAAAAGTAGATAGAGCGCTGCGACCGCAACAGGGTTCTGTGGAGCTCGGCGAACGCAGCGTGCTCGAATTCCCAGCGCGTCTTTCCTGAGGGCGTCCTGACCAAGATGTGGAATAGTAATGACAAGTGGGGCGGAGGATGACGTTCGCTAGAATTTAGCAAAGAGGGAGGGATCGGAGGGGCGTGCAGCGGCGGGAGTGGAAATGGGGCGTTTGGGGGCGGGGGCCAGCTGGTGGAGAAGATGAGGTAGATCCTGGGAGTGTCTGCGTGGGGGCAGTGGCGACTGAGGACATCTGTGGGTTTTTCGGAAGCTTGGGAAGCCGCTCAGATACTAATACGGTTGTTATTTAAAACCAGGTGGATATGAAGGCTACGGCAGCTCCACGTTTGGGGGAGCTGGTGGCTACACCCAGTCCCCTGGGGGCTTTGGAGCGCCGACACCTTCTCAGGCTGAGAAGAAATCAGTAGGTTGAAAGAGTGTTTCGTTTTTATTTTATCTGCCTTGAACCTCGAAACTCATCCGTGTGAGAAAGTTTATGCGGCGAAGGAAGGGTATAACTATGAACTGATTCGATAAAACTCAGTTACTATCTTACAATATTAGGTGCTTTAAGTCTGAAAAAAGGAACCACCTCTGACTTTGCATCCACTGTTTCCTCGGCTTTATTTTGAAATTTACGAATTTTCTCAAGTCTTGTGGGAAAACTGAACTTGTAGTAATAGCCTATTTTACGTTCTTTATGTATTCAAAGTCGTGTTAAAATTAAACATAGGTGATACCATATAAGGAGGTGGAAAGAACAGGGTCTTTAAAGCCAAGCAGCTCTGTTCTCTGAACACCACTTGCGGAGTGTAGTATCTTTGAACACATTTCTCTCCCTTCTTGGGAGTCCGTTTTGCACCTACTAACTGGGATTGATAATACATGTCTCACAAGGTGGTTGTAAGACATAATATTTATGATGTAGATGAAGTGCCTGCACCATAATTGCTTTCGGTAAATGGCCCTGGATATTATTTAAATGGACCTGAGCATTGGAGCCAGAATAGTGTGTCCAGAATGTGCTTTGCCTTTTAACTGGCAGTGTGAGTCCAGTGAAGCGGCTTGAACCTGTAGTTTTAGTGGCCCTTGGTTTTCTTCCATCTGATAATGGCACTAGTACTACTCATACCCTAGGGAATTAAAAAATAAGGTAACGTGTAAGAAAGTGCTGGGTAAACAGCTGTTGAGGTGCTGGTTGTTAATCTTTCAGAAGAGAGTTTGAACTTCACGGCTGTTGATTTCATCCTTTAAGTACAGGGTTAATTTGGCCTCTTTAGGTGTCATTCAGATGTGTTAAGATTCAGTGTTAGCAGGTTCTTTATTTTGTTCACAAATTAATAAGCTTTTACGCTGTAACTGTTAATTCAGGGCTGGGTGTTGGTGGGAAAGAATTCATTGATAATTCTCATATGTTTCAACAGTGCTTTATATTTTTTGTGTGACATCTCATATAATCCTGTAAGGTATTTATTGCTTACTCCACTGTGCAGCAGAGTCTTAGGGGGATGAAGGGGCTCCCTAAGCTTATGCAGTAAGTAACTGGAAGCAGACAGAGCACATGATGCTGAGAAATCCAGTTTGGTAAGCAGTGTTTTCTCTCTGTTGTAGTTTTCTTTTTCCCAGGAAGACTAGAGGGACTCCAGTTTTTTAATTCTGTCGTCTTTGAGGCTGTGCAAGTGAAAACAAGATAGATAATTGGTTCTCATCTTTTCTCCCTAAGTTTAGCTATTTTTCTTCATTCTAGTTGTTAGAATTTTTATCTCCAGATCCCGAGGTTGAGCAGTGTATTAAGACAGCTTTTCAGAGAATAATGATGGTTATAATCTGGACACTCAAACCCAGGTCTTTTTGTGTTTAAAAGCTAGTGACTTTTCCACAGTAAATTACATCAGTCTCCTATTTAAATGTTTTCTGTTGACTATAAACTTATATTTGACAGAACCATGTGAAATTTTCAGTGTTTTACCTATAAAAATGGTGGTTTCATACAGTACTTCATTTCAGAGTAGCCTGTGGCTGATAGCCAGAAAATAATTTTTTTCAAAATCTAACATACTTGTGCTGGCACACTCTCTGTATTTCTTTGGAACGAACCAGGAACGCTTTGCATTCGGTTCCTGGCACATAATAGGTGCTCAGTAAAAAACAAGCCATAACTGACTTGTGATAAATTTGAAGGTATTTTTATCATCTAGTAATGACCCTTACATAACTTTTTTACCTGCAAAGTAATCACATTTGTTGAATACCTCTGTAGAGATTGGTATCATCACTTTTATATATGTTATATGTTTCATTTACAACTTGAAAAGTAACTATCTTCATTTTATAGAAGAGTTGGTGGTGTGTCCAGGGCCATGGGGCTGGGATTTGAATACAGGTCAATGACACCATCTGGCTCCAAAGCCCATGTTCTTGCTGCTGTTACCTTGATGGTTCTTAATTTTCTTATACTGCAGATGCAATAAAGATGTCAGTTGTGTAGGTGAAAACAAAATATACGTTGTGAGAGCTAAATCTGGGACATCAGCAAATTTTAAATCGGTGCATACTAACACACCATATAACTTCACCTATAAAATACCTTAAAGTAAAATTGAAAAACTGAGTTGATTCCTTCACATCCTTATTAAAAGTTATAGTGAATGTAAAGAGTGAGGAACAGTAGTTGACATTTGTGGAGTGTTATGACGTACCAAGTAGTGTTCTAAGTACTTGACCATATATTTCATTTTCATAATGATTTTATCCTAGTTTTATAGATGAGGAAACTGAGGTACAGATGAGTTGAGAAATGTTACCAAAAATACACCGTTACTGAGTAGTATAGCCATAATCTTAACTGTCAAGTGCTGCCTTTTGTGGTATGTGTTCTGGTGGTTGGCTGGGCTTACTTTATTTTCTACCATCCTGCCAATATTTACCTTTCAAAATCATGCTTCAGCAAAGTAAAACGCTGCTGGTATCTTGGACCTTTGAGGCAAAGTTGCAGCTACTAAATCAGTGAAAGCTGAGTCTACTGTGTGGGAGTGCATATTTGTCCTCAGCCTGTAAATACTTATTATTCCTTAGCTACTATTTTTTCACTGTCAAATTTTTTTCACTTCAAGGTTCATCCTGAAATGCTCCCTCTTCTCTAAATCACCAGTAAATTTTTCTGATATCGCACATAGCACATCTCATTCTGTAGTGTATCAAGGTCAAGTCTGTTACTTACGTGTTTACCTCTCCTCGGTTTGGAGTGTGTTAAGGACAAACTATACTCATCTTTATGTCACCCAGACAACTCCTGGACAGTCATAGGCAAAAAAGAGTTAACACTGTTGTTAGACTGCTTCAGGATGTGATTTGAGTGTCCTTACTAGACCTCTTCTGTCTTATCACATCCTGTCTCTTTTAGATGTTTAGTGTGGGTCTACAGTCATACCACCCTGAACACACCTGATCTCGTCTGATCTCACAAGATATCTACTGTGGCCAAGCTCTTATCCCATTTTCCCCAAGATTTCTATCTGATTGTCAATATCTGTCCTAAAGGAAGTCATACCTCTAACTTTTTGTTATATTAAGAAATTTAGAGCAAGTCCAAAGTTCTGTCTCCACTGGCCCTTTCTCAAACCCTTTCCAAATACCATCTTATCTCATCAGGGACGAATAGCTAGCTCCAGCTTGTCTTCAGCCTAAAGCTGGGGTTTCCTCTTAAAGGTTTATTCAGGAAGCAGGTCATTCCTTATGCTGTCTCCACTCTGGTCCACTCATTTTGGTGAATCTTTAGTACAACAGAAATTTACCATTCGTCAGGAGTTTTGGAATCAAACCTGGCATTTGTTAGCTATATGACCTTGGTTTCCATTTCTGCGAAGCAAGCCTGTTGAGGTTTGTTTTGAAGATCCAGTGTTATAATGTATGCACAGTTCTTGGCACATACGCGGGTGTTAAATGAGTGGTAGTTACTATTCCAATTGAATTTATGCATGCTTTTTCTTTCAGAGAGCCCGAGCCCAGCACGTTGTGCCCTGTACCATATCTCAGCTGCTTTCTGCCACTCTGGTTGATGAAGTGTTCAGAATTGGGAATGTTGAGATTTCACAGGTATGAAGAATGAAATAAAAATTCTTCATTTAAAAATATATAAATGTAACTTTGGTTTTGAAGAAAACCAAACCTTTTTTCCTTCTGATCTAGGTTGTCATTATCGGGATAATCAGACATGCAGAGAAGGCTCCAACCAACATTGTTTACAAAATAGATGACATGACAGCTGCACCCATGGATGTTCGCCAGTGGGTTGACACAGATGTAAGCAGTGTTTTAATCAGGTTGGGGTTACTTTGGGACTTTGGAGATGTTGGACTATTTTTAGTCTTACTTTTTAAAGGTTCTTATAAGAATAATGCATGAGCAAAACATCAAAGACAAGGTTAATATATTTTATTTCATAAAAGTTTAAAACTTTATAAACTTTCCAAAATACTATAAACAAAGTTAAAAGGCAAGTGACAGGAGCTACTAGAATATAAACTCTGAGAACAAGAAGTTTTATTGTTACTGTATCCCCAACACTTAGAATAAAGCTAGTTACATAGAGGGTCCTGAGTAAATATCTAAATAAATGGGAAAATGTTCTGCAACATAGTACAAACACTTAAAATTTGTATTTAGTAAAAACTCTTACAAGGCAGAAAAACCAACTATTGTAGAGAAATGGGCAAAGAAGATGCACAGTTAATTTATTGTATATGAAATAGACATTGCAACAACAAAAGCAGTTTTAATAAATATTAAGATACCATTTTTAACTTGCTAAATTGGCAAAGAAAAAATACAATAGTATTGCCTACTTCCGATGAGAGCAGTAGCTAGCACAGTGCCTCTAGCACTTAATAAGTCACTGTTTTTATGGGCAAGTGGATACCATCCTACTCTGATGATGAGTATAAATTGATGCAACTTTTCTCAAAAATCAACCGATGACCAAAATCATCCATCATAAAAATGTTGACCTCTCACTCCACTACTATAGATTAATGGTGGCCAAAAAGTCTGTTTAGGCTTTTTCTGTAAAATAAAAGACACATTTTTTTCATTTTTACCAATAACTCTATTGATTTGGATATTTTGAGTATGTTGGCTATCTTCCATGTGGTACAGTATAATGTCGATTGTTTTCAATTAATGTCTCAATTTGATCCCTGTCAGCATCCAGCTGGTCTACCTGACCGTGAGGCATTATCCAGTGGGAAATCTCCAGCACAGAACTTTGCAAACCACTTTAACATGTTTGATCAGTCTCAGCATCTTCTCCATACACTGCACAAACCTTTGTGTTTTGGTTTGGGGGGTTTTTTGTGTGTGTTTCAATTGCATTTTTTACCTGTCTTGAAAAAATAAAGCATAATACGCCAAAAATGTCACAAACTTTCTTCCATCCTCAGTATTTAAATGGCTACACAAAAATTCACCAATTTTGATGTTTTTTTAATGCATGCTGATATGACAGCTGTCAATACATTCTAACAAAATTGTTTCATATGAAGTTAAAGACAACTAAGTGCTGCCAGCCATGTAAAATAATGGCTGTAGGAAATATGTCTCCTACAAAACAGAAAGTTATGTTTTGTAGGAGAAAAAAACAAGCTGTGGCCAGCCCAATACATTAAAGAAATAATTAAATATATGTGCAATGATTCAGTTCTAGCAGTGTTGATCATAGCATTATTTATAATAAAAACTTAAAGTCAATCTCAAAATGCTAGCAATAGGGTATAATTAATTAAACCCTGGTATGTTTATAAAATATTCCAAATGATGTAGAAATGTATGTATTATCACAAAGAAGTGTTTACCATAAGTTGTTAACAGGAAAAGAGCGGGTTACAACATTGTATGTATGGTATGAACCCACTTTTGCAGAGTAACATGTATGGAAAAAATAGGGTGGGAGAAAATACGTGTTTATCCTTTTTACTTTTTAATCAAGCAGAAGTCCTCTTGGTTTTTTATCTTGTTTTTAAAATACTTTATAGAAAATTTGGATAATAAACACTTTATATTCTATTTTCACTTCAAAATCCACAAGTCATCTATGGAGAAATAACTTGGTAGTTATTTATTTTTTGCTTCTCAGGAAAATATAGGATGATTTATTCACTGGTTACCATTAGAATATAGATTCTAAACCAAACTACTTGGTTCCAGGTTTACAAAGATTGAAAAAAAAACAGTCCCTGCCATCAAGTTGGGCAGGAGATACTAAGGATTCCTAGTACTACAGGCTCACACAAAATGTACCATGCTTGCTTATAAAACATTTTAAAGTCCCCCGAAATCCCACATCCCAGAGGTGACTACTGTCACTATGTTTTGGTAAATACCTTTCAGACATTTCTCTCTGCATATCTGTACATATATTATATGTATACATAAAGTTTTACATAAAGGGTATGATATGCAGCTGCTCTGTAACCTCTTTTCATTCAAAACTGTGTTGTGGAACTGATTTCTTAATGTCAATAAATAGAGATTTACATCATCATTTTTAGCAACTGCCTGTTCCATCTCTTATTTAACAGCAGACTCAATCAGGGAACATTTAACTTGTTTCCAGTCAATAGCTATTATGGACAGTGCCTCAAAGAATTCCATTGTGTATATCTTTTCACAATTATGAGGTGATCTCCTTAAGATGAATTCTTATAACTAGATTTTCTGAAAGAAACATACATTTACATATTTTTACTTTAAAAAAATCTTAAATTTATATTTTTACAGGTTTTTTCCCCCTTCATAAAGATACCAATTTATATGTTTCATTAGTGCATAAAAGCACCCAATTAGCTCTCCACACCCTTTCTGACGGTGGGTTTTATGAATCTTAAATTTTTGTTGGCTAGTTTTTAAAAATACAGTCTTGTCAATGAGAATTTCCTATTTTTTTACTTGTATTTCTTTGGTTTTAATGAAATTAAAATTTTTTTACTATGTTTAATGTTAATTTGGTATGTAAAACAATAGGTGGACTGAAATGCAGAAATATTGCTGATCTTCATGTGATGGGAATTGGAGTGTTTTATTTTTAAAGACATACTTTGTTGTCTAGGGTTTTATAGTTAATGTATTTTATAATCAGAAAAATCTTTTAAGACTTGGTTTACATATTTTTCTTATAAATAATGTGTAAATATTCTAGAAAAACCCAATTTTCCCAATTAGCCATTATTAACATTTTTTGGTGTGTGTTTTCCCCCAAATGGGAAATCAGCTTTTTCCTACATATCATGACTGGTCTTCCCAGATGTTGAATAGAATTCTATCTTGTTGGATACCTAAGGTGCTTTAAATTTTTTGTATTGTAATCTGTGCAACGATGAATATTCCTAAAGCTAAATATTAATGCATGATCTTAATTGCTTCAATTCCTAAGAGTAGAATTAATACCTCAAAGTAGAACTGCTATGCCAGTAAGTATGTCCACTGTCTGCCAGAGAGTTGTGCCTAAGTTGTGTTCTATGATGTGCATAACACAGAGCTTTGGAACTGGAAATTACATTAGAGATTTTTATTCTAACTTCTGATTTTACAGAAAAACTCTAAAAGGTAGGGCAAGCTAGTTAGTGCCATATTAGGATACTATAGCTCTCTCACTTCATAACTTTCTGTTTCTGTACATAATTTAGAGATTTTAAAGAGGCTTTGACCACCATCACTAAGACCTTAGTGATATGTTTGTATTTTATGTGTTAGGATGTCAGTGGTGAAAACACTGTGGTTCCTCCAGAAACATACGTGAAAGTGGCTGGCCATCTGAGATCTTTCCAGGTAAAATCAGGGGGAAATTACTGTTAAAATATATTTGCATGAAACAATTTCTGGATTCCTGCCTGTGTTTAGGGTACTTAAAACTTAACTAAGGTTCCACCCTGGCTGATGTGGCTCAGTGGGTTGGCACTGTCCTGCAAACCGAAAAGTCATGTATTCGATTCCCAGTCAGGAAACGTGCCTGGGTTGCAGGCCAGGTCTTCGGTCTAGGGGTGTGCAAGAGGCAACTGATCGAAGACTCTCTTGTACATTAATGTTTCACTCCTCCTTCTTCCTCCCTTCCCCTCTCTCTAAAAATAAGTAAATAAAATCTTTTTTAAAAAACCCCAAAAACTAAGGTACCATGTTTAATGGTAGTTAAAATGAAGTTATTTTATTGTTCTCTTCTTCAAAAGGAAATAATGGGTTTTTACCTTAATATAAAACTGACAGAATAGTGAGAAAGAGCAGCATCCCCACCTGCAGCTGCCACCTATGGCCTCCATTAGGTGTAGGTGGGTGGACACTGGATTTAGAGTCAGGATACTAGGCTTTGCTTGGTAGTGTAACCTTGAGCAAGTCAGTGAACATCTCTGATCTGGTGTGTGTTTTTATTATATTTTATTGACTGTATTTGGATTAACCTTGAGTTAAAAATTTTAAGTATATAACACATTTTTCCCATATTAGCAAAATATTATAACCAAGAAAATAGCCATAATGTTTTAACCTGAAATTGACTTGAATGTTTTTTTTATTCTTTATTTTATTGATTATGCTATTACAGTTAGCCCATTTTCCCCCTTCACTCCCTTCCACCCTGCCCATCCCCTCCCACCCTCATTTCCCCCTTTAGTTCATGTCCATGTGTCATAAGTTCTTTAGTGTCTACATGTCCCATACTATTCTTACCCTCCCCCTGTCTATTTTCTACCTACTGTCTATGCTATTTATTCTCTATATCTTTTCCCCCTCCCTCCTCCTCCTACTTCCCT
>PVIA01019002.1:0-11482 GCA_004024845.1 Tonatia bakeri | reverse complement strand
TTTATTTAAACTTCAGGAAATGCAAACTTGTCAAGAAAGAAAGAAAGAAAGAAAGAAAGAAAGAAAGAAAGAAAGAAAGAAAGAAAGAAAGAAAGAAAGAAAGAAAGAAAGAAAGAAAGAAAGAAAGAAAGAAAGAAAGAAAGAAAGAGAGAGAGAGAGAGAGGGAGGGAGGGAGGGAGGGAGGGAGGGAGGGAGGGAGGAAGGAAGGAAGGAAGGAAGGAAGGAAGGAAGGAAGGAAGGAAGGAAGAAAAGGAGTAAGTGCCTGCAAACTCTTGGGGTTGGGTGGGGAGCAGAAGAGACAACAAAGGCATGTGAGAAAATTTTGGATGAAATGGTTTCACATGGAGTGTGCACACATGCCAACACTCATCATGTTGGAAACTTTACATATGTGTGGTTTATTGTCATTCAGTGAGAATCAATCCAGCTGTAACCAATCAGCTGTAATGTCATGAATTGCTTGTGTGGTCAGGAGGGTAGCCTATTGTTTTCCTATCACTCCTCATTCAAGTGGGAAGACCCACAATGGGTACCCAGAGGAATGCAATAATGACAGCACTGGCCACTGTTTAGTACTGACTGTGTATTGGGTACCTCAGGCATATTAGCTCACTTCATCACCAAAATGAGTCAGTGAAATTCACTTTCTTTGCTCAACTTGCCCACCTCCTGGCCTTTGCACACGCTGTCTCCTCTGCCTGGACCTCTCATTCCTGCCCACTCATGAGCTTTAGGTGTGCCTAGGCTCATTGTCTATTAGAGGTTTCTCTTTAAAAAGCTTTAACTGGTCTTCATCTAGGTCATAATTACAGTTATGTGATGTCATAATGTTCCATGTTTTAGCCTTTTAACGTTTATTACATTTGTAATTGTTTTACTCATTTATCAAAGAAGACCAACCCTCTGCTCCCCATCTCCCTGACAGTCTTCTAATCACTGTAAGTAAAACAGACAAAATCTCAGTCCTCAGAGACCTGACATGCCAGAGGGGGAATCACAATAATCCAAACAACAGTGACAAGAATACTGTATGACAGTATGTTAGAATAAAGCAAGGCATACTTGGAGTGATTTTCTTTGTCCAATTCAAATGTTTTGGCTCAGCACGGGGCATGTGAACTTTTTGGAGCAGAGAGATCAGAAGATGAAAGTACATGAAGTCAGAAATAATGAAGCAATCAGCCAGAATCTTGGCTTTAATCTGAGTGAACTGGGGAGACACTGGAAGGTTGAAAGGAGAGAGATGTGAGCAATCTGTGTTTATTGAAGGAAACCAACATTTTGCCACCCTGAAAGTTTGGTTTTAAGATATTGGTTTTAAGCTGTTTATTAGGAAACAACACTCAGGAAAAACTGATGAACCTCCCCACATTCCTGCCAAGAAATTCAGACAGAAAATGTTTTTCAGGAGAAAAATCAGGACATTCACTTTAGGCTAATTTGATTATGTATGGGAAATAAAAGGGCTTCTGAAAAGCATCTTTTGGCTGGGTACCCCCAGTGTCCCACTGATTTGGAGTAGCCCAGAAAAAAATTCTCTTTCCATGCAGGATCTGCTCTTCTAAAATACCTTTAAGACACTCATTCTGCCCTGTCTGGTGTAGCTCTGTGGATTCAGCATGTGCTGCAAACCAGAGGGCTACCAGTTCAATTCCTATTCAGAGCACATGCCTGGATTGTGAGCCAGGTCCCCAGTAGGGGCCACATGAGAGTCAACCACACATTCATGTTTCTCTCCCTCTCTCTCCCTTCCCCTTTCTCTGAAAACAAATATATAAAATATTTTAAAAACACACTTATTCTAACTTCTGCAATGTAAGACCCCATCATCTCTTTTATCTTTTTTTCCAAACTGTTTTATATACCCACTGTTATCACACAGTCATAGTAATTGTTATGTGTATATAAATTCTCCATGATCATATATTAAAACCTTCATTTCTTTCTTCTTACCTTTCTCTCTTAAGTGGGTGATTAGTCCAGTAAAAACATAAAAATATAGAAAGTGGGAGAGACAGTGCTACTATGTCTTAGCCTCCACATTAACCAGGATTTGTGAAGCTGCTGGGTTGCAAGCAGGGAGTTTGCTGAGGAGACAAGTGCAGTCACCAGGTGACAGGTGTGAATGTTTGGATGAGCATGCAAAAAGTATGTCAGTTTCAGGGTTTGTTTGGAGTACTGAGTCAAAGAACTTTCTGTAGAATTTAATGTGAGGTGTAAGAAAAAGTGAGGTTGTGAAAATGCAAAGAGATTCTGAAAAATTCTGCAGGAGCACATTTTGAAGTAAATAATTTGACAGGGATTAAAAATCTTAGGGCATCCTGAAGTGCCTTTTAAACATTAGTTATGCCCTGGCTGGTGGGGCTCAGTGGATTGAGGGCCAGCCTGTGAGGCAGAGGGTCCCTGGTTCAATTCCCAGTCAGGGCACGTGCCTGAGTTGTGGGCCAACTTCCCCAGTGTGAGGAGCGCAAGAGGCAACCACACATTGATGTTTCTCTCCCTATCTTTCTCCCTCCTTGCCCCTCTGTCTAAAAACAAATGAATAAAATATTTAAAAACAATAGTAAGACTTCAAATAAAAGTTAAAAAATCAACATTAGTTATCAAGTAAATACTTGGACATCAGCAATCATTTCAAATTTGTCTCTTTCATCCGTTGCCATGGGCCTGGTGCCCCAGACAGTGCCTGGTAGGTTTACAGTATGAGTTCATTGCACATTCACAGAATCTACAAATGAACAAGTAGTGGACAATCAAAAGGTCTCCTGGACACCCACACACAATATTTCTCATTGACTAAGAAAATACTGCAATACCACAAAGTTACCATGACTGCAGAGGGGCCTTGTGATCCCATTTGTTGTTGTAAGTCATGTCAGGACCTTCTGGAACATTTATCTATTATGCATTTTTGGAACTAAATCAAGGTGAACATAAAAGTAATTGGATGATATTGAAGTTGACCTGGCAACCCCCTGGGAGACTTCCTGGTCCCAATATCTCAACAATGAAAATGGGACTGCAATCTTTCAGGCAGCAACTAGCTCAGCAAATACTAACTAAAATCAGGGATATGTAAAAACACAACAAAATACACACAGAGAAACAGTAAGTACTGATAGCATAAACATATAGCATAAACATGAGAGCATAAACTGATCATCTGAGATATGAGCTAGGGTCACAGGACTCCTAGTTCTTCCTGAACAGCTGTGATAAGATCATAACACACATGTTGAGTTACTTCCCATGAACTAAGTTCCCCAGGAGAGGGAGGCTGTGAACACCAAAGCATGGAACATTTTTATTACCAGATTCACATATATCTTTTACAGTTTCTGCAATAAGAAGTCAAAAGTTGATACATTTAGATTGACAAAACAATGTCAGTATTTTAATTTGTTTTATAACAAGTTAGATGTAAAATCACTTTAATTAATGTCTAGCTGTACTAGAATAGAGCTTTCAATTAGACATGTTAAACCAGCCTAAGACCAGGGGCTCTGCTGTGAAGGGAGGCAGAGCTACCATCCCAGGAGTACCTTTTAGGGTATTGATTCTGATCTTATTATTGGGAAACAGAAGGATCAGAAAAGCCCTTTAGAACTTCCCTCTTAATTGCCTAGAAATTATGTAGATGGAGGTCCAGCTCAGGGAGGAACATTCACATTGAAATGCCAAGCCAATATTTATTTACTATTCATTTGCTATGGAATCTCCATGTTATGGCTTTGGGGTGTGTGTGTGTGTGTGTGTCTATGTGTGTGTGTGGTTTGAAACCTCAAACTACAATGCTTTTTCTTCTTTATCTTCAGAATTCATATGTCTTAACTACCCAGTACTTCCTTGGGACTCTATTGTTTCACTTCAGAATATGCATTAGTATAATAGACTTTGTACATTGTCTCCTGTTAATCTGTCTCAGTTAACTTGATTATTAGCTTAGCTAGAAGGATTATAAAAATGAGAGAAAAAACATACCTTTTGCTCCCACAGCTGGCTGTCAAGCTCTCTAGTTGAGCACTAAAGGGAAACCTGACTGCTGAGGCTCAGTTAGCTGGGCATTGTCACATAGAGCAAAAAATGTCCCTGGTTTGATTAGAGGTCAGGGCACATGCCTGTGTTACATGTTTGGTCTCCTGTCGGGGTCCACACAAGAGGGACTGGTTGATATTTCTCTCTCACATTAATGTTTCTCTCTCTCTCTTTCCCCATTCTTACCCTTTCTAAAAACAAACAGACAAACATATAAATAAAAATTGTAAAAAGAATAATAGGGAACAGAAAAACAATATGGCATTTTTGAGTAAAAAGTGGATCATGTCAGGAAAACAGGTTGCAAGAGATACATTGACAATAAGAGAAGGATGTTGCCGCTAAACACAAGGTGGGTAGATCTGTTTTCTGTCCTTAAATTAACTTCAACAACACAATCCCATAACTGGTGGCAGAATTTTGTGTTGTCTGCAACCGGGGCACAGACCAAAAATCCTTTTCATTGTTATTGCTATCAGACCGATTCACAGCTAACTCTACTGTACCCATCAATGTAAAAAGCTTATGTCTTTTTTTTTTCATTTTTATCCAGCCCCAAGTGTTTCATATGTTTTTTTCTTCTGCAGACTACGTAATCAATCACCAATAATATTTATGAGAACCCTATGATTTTTCCTTTGACTTTAATGTATAAAATGAGGTACAAAACTGCCATTCTCTGGAGCACTTTATTGACTCATTGAGATATTCTTTCTTTTTTGAAAGCAAACTGCTAAACTTTCTCTACATATTTAAACACTTCTTACTTTCACATTTACTTGGCACATTGTGGCAGGATTCCAGAGAAGCCCACCCAGGACCATCTTGATAGACACCAGCTAGGGACCCGTTGTGGCTCACTAACTCTTGGAATTGTATGACATGAGCTTGTGGGAGTTTTTTCTCAGAATTCTGGACCTCCCTGTTTTAAAGTAAAAGACCTAAATTTCTTTGAGCATTTTTTTAAATTCCTCAATGTAAACACAAATGTTAAGAGTTGAAAGAAACCAGGCTAAAAATAAGAGTTGAAAACTCAGACAAAACAAAATAAAATGATGGCTGCTTTTTCACTTTGGCTTTCAATTGAAATTGCTCTTTGAGTGTCTGAACAAAACATTTTGTGAGATAAATGAGAGACTTGCACTTCTTTGGCTCTGAAGACAAAAGGCACTTCCTCCCTGAAGGTTCAGTCTCTGGTGTTCTTAAGTTACTAAGAATCTCTGTGCAAGTGTCTGTGGAAATCCCTCAAAATGTGCAAGACCTCATAGAGAATTACAACTCGAAAGTAATTCAGTAAATGATCATATGAGGATGTGCACATAAAGGTTGGTTACCTACATCCTGGGAGGAAAACTGGGACACAAAGGAGACTTTGATGTGACGCAGGAGGTGACAGCTCCTTGGAGCTCAGCCCATAAGCAGCCCACTTAAAGCTACCATGAAATATCCCCAGAAATTTACTCACACTCTTCAAATATCCAAAGAAAAGTAAAATAAATTAATGTGAGAAATCAAACATGCAAGGCTGAATACTCTCAGCCCCAGTCCCCTCATTACTATGCTGGCAGATAGACAATCAAGTACTTAGAGAAATGTGAAGAGTTTAATATAGTAGGTGTCCATTTATTATGGCCAGAAAAGACATCTTTCGACATTTAATAAAGTTTTCCATGCCAAATTTAAAAAGACAGCTCTAAACTTTAACTGAATAAATGGCAAACACCTCTTTATTGGAAACTGGAAGCTTCTAGGAGGAGAACAGATAAATTCTCTTCAAAAAATAATAAAAACTTTTAGGGACTGTCTCTGAACTAAAGAAGGCCTTTATAGCTGATAACTGTCAGCACCTCATTCCTCCTTCTTCCACAGTTCCTTCACTATTTCCTGTGCTCTCTGAGGATTTTTTTTTTTAGTTTTTGCCCGTAATTATCCTTTTTCTTCCTTCCTTTTTCCTTTTTTATCTCCTTTATATCTCCTCCACTACAATTCCCTAATAAGCATCAAGAAAATGAAAATAGAAATTGAGACAAAAATAATCCAGAATTCTACCAGCTTCCTTCAGGAAAATTAAAAAAAAGAAAAAAGACAGTTTTACACAGAGGAGAACCAGGATTATATACGTGCCTAAAACTAAACAGATTATAAAAATCTACCTAAAAATTTCAAAGACTTTCCCAGGACCCTCTTGGGTTTGCAAAAATATTTAAATTAATGGTCAAAATGTAAGATTATGGCCATTCTGACCTATTCCAATTAATACCTAGTGATTCCTGGAAGTAAAGGAACAGAATTACCAAATAAGGTTCAAATTATAGAAAACTGAAATAAGATTTAGAAAAACAAAAATGCAAAAACAATTGTATTGTTGCTTAGTGGACTATGAGGGGGTTTCTCTTTCTCTTTACTAATCAATAGGTAGAAATTAAAATTACTATAACAGAGTAAGCCCTGGCTGGCATAGCTCAGTAGATTGAGCGCAGGCTGCGAACCAGGCATCGCAGGTTCGATTCCCAGTCAAGGCACACGCCTAGGTTGCAGGCCATGTCCCCCAGCAACCGCACATTGATGTTTCTCTCTCTCTCTCTCCCTCTTCCTTCCCTCTCTAAAAATAAATAAATAAAATCTTTAAAAAAATTACTATAATAGGGTAAATTACTAAGGCCCTTGTAGGTGCTGGGACTACATTATTTGTTCTTAACAATGCCCAATTAAGAGTAGAGCTTCAGTGCAAATGGTAGGGATATCTTTTCAACTAATGACCATTTTTAAATCAAAACTTCTCCCTTTCCAACTATAAAATGTTATGAGCCAACACATTTTTTTTTTTTACTGGTGTAATCAGCCTCAGTATACCTGACAGGGAGAGATGTTTTTTAAATCTGGCACCCACATATTTTTTCCTGGAAGTGTGAAATGTATTTGAATACTGAAACGATTGGGAAAATAGTAACTATAAAGGAATTTTCACAAGAAAAAATAAAAATCTTGACACTCAATGTTTCTTGCAGGATGTGTGAATACAACTTTGAGCCCCATCCAGTATGGATACTGTTGAGATCAATCAGCCACTCCCCTTAAAATAACAGCTGATAATACTGTGCCTCTGCTTAGCATTTGTCATTTTACTTTAGGACCTGATGCACTAGCTGGAATTAAGCACATTATACAAAACTACTTTAAAGGGAGACATAATTTATATAGAAGCGTCTGTTATTCTACTCTTGCCAGTAAAGAAACCTAGTAAAAATCAAGATTTGTACATACTCACAGAGCTATAAGTAGAATAGTGATTTCCAGGCATTCTGTGATTCCAAATCTGCACCCATTATTATCAGCCAATTCTGTGGACTGTAAACAGTTTTCAGTAATAAATTTATGTAGTGTCTTGATCAGCATTTCAATAAAAAATGATGCAAAGTCATCATCTCTTTGCCTTTACTTGGGAATATTGCTAGTATAGTTACATTAAATTGACCCAGGGATATACAGAGAGCCTCACCTATTTCTCCCAGATACTGAACACTGATTTAAATAATGTTAAATTTCTTAAAGTTTCCACTTTAATCCAATATGTGGATGATATACTTTTACGCTCTAGGACATTACTAGACTTACAAAAGTACACAATTTACCAGTCACAACAGCTAACACAAAAAGTCATCAGGTCTCAAAGGATGAGATTCAATTTTGCAACCTCAAGTAAAATAGATTGGCCATCTTATATCTAAAGATGGATACTAATTAATCTTGAAAAACTCAGAAAGATCTTATTTTTTTCCTCTTTTAAAATAGGGAAAGAAACTTAGAGGATGCTGAGTTTCAGTGGATATTGTCACAGTAGGATTTAGAATCTTTCCAATTTTTATTTATTCTAATATAGCCGAACTAACCTGATCAAATTCATGGAACTACTCCACTTGCAGCCCCCCAAATAGTAGTAAGACATAAAATCTCTAAAGAATTATGCAAAGCTCACATTATGACACACATTTAAGTATAAACTTTCTAGCTTTTTCTACCAAAATATTTTGGAAGTTCTAACTTGAAACATAGAGTTTATCATAGACCTATAAATATTGTCATCATCAGTTAGACTCAGAAGCCAAAGAGCTCCCTCCCTGCAGGACAGTCATTTCTGCCATAGACATGTTATGCAAACAAACAGAAAAGAGATTGATGGGCTCTCCATTTTTTGTTTTCAGTCTTTTGAATCTCCATTGAATCCCCATCATACTCAATACTTCTCTGAGTTTCTCACTTTCTGCACCTGTTGTTTTCAACTTGAGGTAACAGTCTTATCACAGCAAGTTTGCTGCTTTCTTTGCAGAATAAAGACATCCATGATTGTGTTTTGCCCATTGACCATCTCTTTGCTTCTAGGGATGGTTAACAGGAAAATCCTTGCTGATGCTGACTTAATGTGCTTTACATATGAATCCATGAACAATGAACAGTGTATATTACCAAATTGGATAGACAATAACTCGTATGATGGGCACGACTAGAGGTTTTATTTACCCGATTATGAAACTCTCAACAATATGAATTAATTGCTCGAAACCCAGCTTGTCAATTTTCAAAAAATGACATTCCACATGTTTGCACTAATACTAGCTATGCCCTTGGTACCGCTCACAACTATAGATGTTGTGGAAACAGCAATCCTGAACTTTTTGAGACAAGTGCACTAAAGACAGAAAATAGGTTGCAGAACTATTACATGTTATACAGATATTGAAACAATTGGCAATTATGAGAATGTGAAGACTTCTGAAGCTGCTACCATGGAAACAAAAGGAATTCATGTAACTGATGCTGCAGCTAGGTGGACAGTATTAAACAGCCAAACTATTTTGACCAGAGAATGCCTGTTGCTGCCTGTAAAATCAATTAAAGGCTCTCTTTTACAGTTCTAGTGGACCACTGCAGAAAAGGAATAGGGGGTCTGGAAACAAAAGAGCAGGGGAACTTTGAACCAGAGAAACATATATGATGTCAAACAGAAACCAATCTTACTTACATGGTGGACTCAATTATTGATATTTTAACAGGTACATGAGCTAACACATTTGGTGTTTAAAAATGTGATTTCAGCCCTAGCTGGTGTTTCTCAGTGGCCTGAGCTCTGGCATGTGAACCAAAAGGTCAGTGGTTTGATTCCCTAGTCAGGGCATATGCCTGGGTTGCAGTCCATGTCCATAGTAGGGGGTGCATGAGAGGCAACCACACACTGATGTTTCTTTCCCTCTCTTTCTCCCTCCCTTCCCCTCTGTCTAAAAATAAATGAAATAAAATCTTTTAAAAATATGATTTTATGCAGTAAATCATAGTACTGGAAACCTCTTATTGTAGTTCATAAAGTGTGTGGCAGATGTTCTATTTGTCCAAATATGCCATGGAGCTCAAATACATTTACCACTTTCTTCAGATCCCCTTGACATATGGGTGGCCCTTCCTGTGCCATGTAGTTTGTCATGTGATTTAGATCATTTTCCCGATACTGACCAATTAGGGGAGACCACAACACTGAAATGGCACACCTGAAAAAGCTAATGAATATTTTTTGAGATCCTGATAGACCTAATGTAAAACTTTTACTTTTTGAAAACAATAAATCTCCTCAAGAAAAAGAAACTAACTAGTACGCAGCCTTTTTGAGTTATACCTACTGAAATCTTTTTGTTTAGTAAATTTCTTTCTTCTAATGTCTGAGGGGTCCCCATGAGACTTGCAACCAGAGGAGCAATGGGCAGTGGTAGCTTGTCTCAGGAAACCCCCTAAAACTTTCACCAGAGCCCCTTTTGTGTGATTCTGCAATAAGCAGACAGCAGCCCCTCCAACTCTCACAACTTCCACTTAAAGTTGTAAGAGAACCATAGCAACCCCTCCTAATCTCTCCTCTGTTAACCTTTTCACTCTCGGTCCATCCTTGATCCACTCTCCCCAGCTTTAATACATGTATGCTCAGAATCACCTGGGCTTACTTTGGGTTACTCTTCCTGCACAGAGTCAAGAATCCATGCACTACTGGCTGCCCCATGGCAAACCTTCCCTGAGCCAGGTCCCATTTCTGGTAATATTTTGAAATTTAGAAGAAATGCAACTGCAAAAGAAAGAAGACAGATATGTGTGTTTTAAAGGGGTAAAAAGAGTGTAGTTTATGCTTATAAGATAATCATTTCTGAATAAGTTAAAAGAGACAAATTAAGATCAAGGGAGGTTGTAGAAGGTTACTAGAAAAAAATGTTGAGAAAGAAATTTTATGAAAATGTGCTGGAGTCTAATGATTTGAATGTCCTTATAAAATAACTCAACAAGGACTACCAACTATATTAATTTAAAGGGAAACTGAAGTGGCTATAAAACAGGACCCTCCATACCTGCTGCTGAAGCAGAGGAAACGTACTTATGAAACTCTTAATTTCCTCCTCATCTGTGGAACTTTTACATGGTAATTGTACTTTACAACATTGTGCTCTTACAGCCTGGTCCCCAATAAATCTTAAGGTTACCTCTTCCAAGTGTACAGCTAGCAGAAATCTGATTCATGATTAACAACAGTTGGGAAATAGTGAATAAGAACCCATCTCACAGATAGATGATTAAAACTGGATCGGTGTATAGTGTGCCCTCAAACTATAAGTAAATGTAATACAAGATGCAAAACACCGAGACATGAGAGAGGAAAACTTAGATCATGATAGCTTATAGGTTAGAAATGATCCAGAGTGTTTTTCAAAGAAAGACCTGTGGGATCAAATGCCTCCCATTTACCTACATTTTACTTTTGAGAACATTTGGCTTTGACTTCCATCCAAGGTTAAGTTCTTGCTGCATCACCAAAGGTTTATGGTTGAGCAAGACAAACACAGATGCTTAGACTTCCTAAATATCCCTTCCTAACACTGTGAGACAATGTTATCTTACTATAAGATGATTCACCAATGAATCCTTTAGGTGGATATATTAGAGAAAGGGGCAATATGGACACAAAAGTGTCCACATACTAAAGCTGGCTAGCTCAGGGAAGGCCTGAAAGGTGGCATGTCCACTTCAGAAACCTAAAATAACCAAATAGGAGGGTTTGAAATTAAAACTTTTTACCAAAAGCAAGTCATGGTGGGCAGTCATGCCCTAGGCCAGTATCTTTCTTGACAAAGGTCAAACTTTACCTTAATTGAGGGTTGCTTCTTGCCTCTACCATAACATATCTTAAAATGTCAGGGTAATTTACTCATTTCCAAACCCCTCACTGCACCGCAATGGAGACAACATACCTTCTCATTACTATGGTTGTTGTGTTTGCTGTTAACTGCTAACTTTCCTGTACCATCCAACCTACTATTTGTATGACTCTATTTGTTTTACTTTTCACAGGCTCTCAAAGTTTTCTTTTTCCCACATTCCTAATATATCACCAATGGATTTCATGTAAACTCTTGGGCCT
>PVIA01019001.1:0-11486 GCA_004024845.1 Tonatia bakeri | reverse complement strand
TTGTTGTAAAACAAATACGTGACAGGATGCAGTTAATTAAAAGTGAGGCACTTTCCAAAGTTATGTATGGGCTCTTTCTGTAAGCATCAGGGACTCCCTCATAAAACAGATAGTGACCAGAGGTAGACAATTAACCAAAGTTGTTTCATTAGCTCTTTCTTTGGGCACCAGGGACCCTCTCCCACATTCAGGCCTTGGGGTGAAAGCACACTTTCAAGGCTTTTCTTTCCCAGATAGTGGAAATGCTACATAGAATTTCAAGGACTTTCCTTCTTTCTTGCTAACATAGTGTTTCTTGTGATGTTGGAAAACCTGGCAATATTATCAGAGCAGGCTCAGGACTGCTGAGTTAGCATGTGAGACTTGTCTCCTTCCTCCTTCCTGCCTCGGTTTACTATTTATTCTACCTCATTGGTAAAAGGTGTTTCCTGGCAACCAGGGTGCTAAATGCTGGCCAGTGACAGTATTGCAGTCTCAGAGTTCTTCCTACCTGCCTCAGACTCTTATATTTCAGAAGTCAGAGAGTGCTTTACAGGTAATTGAGAAGAGCAGATCCTATATGGAAAGAGAATTTTCTGGGCAACTGAGAATCAGTGGGACAGAGTGGGTATCTAGACAACAGGTGCCTTCCCAAAGCCCTCTCATGTACCACACATAGTCAATTAGTCTAAAGTGAATTTTCCTGAAACATGATTCCTGTTGGAATCCCTTGACAGGAATGTAGAGAGGGTCAACAGTATTTTTCTGTGTTTTATTTCCTAATAAATAGCTTAAAATTAATATCCTAAAGCCAAATTTTCAGAGTGTCAAAACCTTGGTTTCTTTAACAAACAGAGATTACTGAAATCTCTTTTTCGTATTTCAACTTTTCAGTGTCTCCCATCTTCACCCAGAGGAAAGCCAAGGTTCTGGCTGATGGATTCTTCATTTCTGACTTCATCTGCTCTCATCTTCTGATCTCTCTACTCCAGTCAGTTCAGATCCTCTGTGTTGAGCCAACATATTGGAATTGAACAAAGGAAGTCACTCCAAGTATGCTTTACATCATTCTTGCATACTGTCATACGATATTATCATCACTGTTGTTTGGATTATTGTGTGACTCTCCCACTGGCATGTTATGTCTATGAGGACTGAGATTTTGTCTATTTGATTTCTAGTGATTACAAGAGTTTCAGGGAAATGGTAATCCCAGGGATGGTGTGCTCTGATAAATGAGTAAACAAATTACAAATGTCATAATGGTTAAAAGGGTAAAATCCGGGGTGGTATGACCTCACATAACTGGAATTCTGACCTAGATAAAGGATCAATAAAACCTTTGTTTTAAAGAGAAACATTTGATAGAGAATGAGCCAATGCATGCCTAGAGCTCATGAGGGGCAGGAATGGAGGCCAAGGCACAAGACACAGCATGTGCAAAGGGTAGGAGGTAGAAAATTTGAGTGAAGTAAATAAATTTTACTGACCCATTTTTTCAATGGAATGAGATAATATGCCTCAGGTACACAGTATGCAGTCAGTGCTAAAAAATTGCCACAGTTATCATTATTGCTCTTTTGTGGGTTCACTTTCCAGGACTGCCCACTTGGAAACAGCACTGATAGAAAAACAATACACTCTCCTCCTGACCACCCAAGAAATTCATGATACTAAGCATAAATTAGAGCTTCATTGATATAGAATTGACAGGCAATAATCCACATATATGCAAGGCTTACAGTTTGATGAGTGTTGGTATACACACTCCATGTGTTTCCATTTCACCCAAAGCTTTTCACCTGCCTTTGTAATCCCTTCCTCTGCTCCCCACCCAATCTCCAGAACTTTTAGGCAATTACTCCTTTCCTTTCTTTCTTGGTAGATTCATTTACTTTTTCTGAAATTTATATAAATAAAATCATGTAGTATTTTCTCTTTGTAATGTGTTTTTTTAATTCAGCATAATTATTATATGAGGTAAAATTTACATAATAAAATTGAATACTTCAGTGGCATTCAGTTTATTTTTAATATATGTTGTTGATTGTGCTGTTACAGTTGTCCCATTTGTCCCCCTCCCATCCACATTCCCACTCTTTATTTCATGTCCATGGGTCATACATATAAGTTCTTTGGCTTCTACATTTCCTATACTACTCTTAATCTCTCCCTGTCTATTTCCTACCTACCATTTATGCTACATATTCTCTGTACCGTTTCCCCAGATCTCCCCCTCCCACTCCCCTGTTGATGATCCTCCATGTGATCTCCATTTCTGTGGTTCTGTTCCTCTTCTAGTTATTTGCTTAGTTTGCTTGTGTTTTTGTTTTAGGTGTGGTTGTTAATAACTGTGAGTTTGCTGTCATTTTACTTCTCATAGTTTTGATCTTCTTTTCCTTAGATAAATCCCTTTAACATTTCATATAATAAGGGCTTGCTGATGATGAACTCCTTTAATGTGACCTTATCTGAGAAGTACTTTACCTGCCTTTCCATTCTAAAGGAAAGCTTTGCTGGATAGAGCAGTCTTGGATGTAGGTCCTTGCCTTTCATGACTTGGAAGATTTTTTTCCAGCCCCTTCTTGCCTGTAAGGTCAATTTTGAGAAATCAGCTGCTAGTCTTATGGGAACTCCTTTGCAGGTAACTCTTTCCTTTTCTCTTGCTGCTTCTAGGATTCTCTCCTTATTTTTAATCTTGGGCAGTGTAATATGATGTGCCTTGGTATGTTCCTCCTTGGGTCCAACTTCTTTAGAACTTTCAGAGCTTCCTGGACTTCCTGGAAGTCTATTTCCTTTGCCAGATTGGGGAAGTTCTTCATTATTTTTTTTCAAATAAGGTTTCAATTACTTGCTCTTCCTCTTCTCCTTCTGCCACTCTTATAATTCAGATGTTGGAATGTTTAAAGATATCCTGGAGGTTCCTAAGGCTCTCACCATTTTTTTGAATTCTTGCTTCTTCATTCTTTTCTGCTTAGATGTTTCTTTCTGCCCTCTGGCCCCTACCATTGATGTGAGTCCCAGTTTCCTTCCCATCACTATTGATTCCCTGTACATTTTCCTTTATTTCACTTAGCATAGCCTTCATTTTTTCATGTAATTTGTGACCAAATTCAACCAATCCTGTGAGCATCCTGATTACCAGTATTTTGAACTGTGCATCTGATAGGTTGGCTATCTCTTCATGCTTAGTTATATTTTTTTCTGGGGCTTTGATCTGTTTTTTCATTTGTTCTTTTTTTTTTTTTTTTTTTGTCTCAGGGCACCTGCTCTGTATAAGGGGCAGACCCTTAGGTGTTGCCTAGGGCAGGGCCACCTACATTGCTTTGTGATGCTATATGTGGGGAAGGGGTCTGAAAGGAAACTATGGCACTTTCTCCACTCCTTGCTAGATTCCAGTCACTTCCCCTGCTATCCACAAGCAAAGTGGGCCCTTCTGGTGCTGCTTCCCAACTCCCTTCTTGGGGTTGGCTTGTGTACATTTTAGAACCCTGTGGGTCTCTCCAATGAACTCTCCTGTGAGGAATGGGAATTTCTCCCACAGCTGCCTCCACCCCACAGGTGTTTTCAAGCAGTATTTTGAGGCTTTTAATCCCTGTTTGGGTTTTCCAGGTTGCAAGGTCTGTCTTGCTGTCTGGGTGTTTCTCCTGGATTCTGTCCATGTGAATGTGAGACTGCTTGCTCCATTAGCTGCTGCCTTTCCAGCCAGCTGCATCCTTGCACGACCCGCTCCACAATCCACCACTTAGTTGGGTCTTCTAAGCACCGCCTTGCCCACCATAGCCCTCCCCTGCCACCTTGCCATGAGTCCCCTCTGCCTGGCTGTCCATCTCTGCCCCTCCTACCTGTCTGGATGGATATTTCTTCTTTAACTCCTTAGTTATCATACAGTGTGATTTTCTGTCAGTTCTGGTTGTTTTTTGTTTTTAAATTGGTATTCTTCTTTTGGTTGTGGAAGGAGGCATGGTGTGTCTACCTACGCTGCCATCTTGGTCGGCAGGGTCAGTGGCATTCAGTTTAAATACAATGTTGTGCAGCCAACATGTCTATGTGCTACTAAAATAATTTAATCACTCCTATGAAACACTGTGCCCTTTGAAAGACTGGTCCCCATCAGTCCATACCCTAACTTGCTGAAAGTACCAATTTTAATTCTGTCTTCTCTTCCACCTCATTATTTGCCCCATATACCCTGTCTAATAACCCCTGCCAGCTGGTGCTTCCACTTGTCTTAATGTCAGGAAACTAATGTGAGTTTCAAAACATTATCCTTCCTCCCCTCCCCGTGTCTTACCCTCATGTTCATCCTAGTGCAGAAAAAAGGCACCCACACTTCACCCAACAAGCTCCAGTCACCTTTCATGCAACTAGTAGGTCAGACCCTCACTCATATTATTCAGGCTCATTCTGAGTCTCCAGACAAACCCTCCTTCATGCCACTTTAAACATACAATGTCTAATTCCCTCTCACTTTCCAGACTTCACAATTTCTCATCTGACTGTGAAAAGACCCCATTCCTCCATGACTTCACTCTGTGTTCACCTCTGCTCACACACAATCCACCTCTGGACAGGTTCCCAAGAATCTCAGTCCAACACACCATGGCTATAGGGAGTAAAAAATGAATAGAACCAGAAAAAATATTTATTTTCCATTTCCTAATTCTGGTTGCAGTCTCTTTAAGGACAGGCATGTGGAATTTGTAAAAATAACATAGAATGGGGACAGTGATGTCAGCCCTCAGCTGCATATCAAAGAGGGTTTCAGAGAGGCTCATTTAGTACATGCCTGTATGTGGCCGGCCTAACAGAGACCTGCATGTTTACTAGGTAGTTGAGTTTCATGATAGGATGTCTTTTATAATCTCTGTGATGTTATTTCTTGAAGGTGCAATGAAAAAAATGTGAAATGAGTACAGTGTGGATGGATAGGGCATTGAAATATGTCCTTTCATGCTGGCACTGATTCATGAATTCTGAAGCAAGCTTGTTTTAAGAAAACCTAGGGACCCAGAGGATCTGGGAAGTATCATCATATCCATGTTTGAACATCCAGTTAGAAGAGAGTTAAGACAATAGCACACATTTTTTAAAATTAAGTACATGATGAGAAAACTGAAGATCTAAACATATGTTAGGTATTGACACTATAAGCAATATGATATGATTAGTTATTTACAGGGAGGGAATGTTAAAGAAAAACATGCATCAAACAAGTTTAGAAATAAAAGTAAGACTTGATTAAAGTTTGGGCAAGAGAAGAAATATCTTGAAATAGAAGAGCTGATCAAACAAGGCATCTCTAATGAACAACTCCAAGACAGAATCCCCTGGGCTGATCCCTGATGAATTAGAAGCTTCCAGGAGCATCTCTTTTTCTCAGTTTCTTTCTGTATATGTTGACTTTCTTCTGAACCTTTCTAAGACCCCCAGGACAGTAGGTTATACACAAGGAAATTGTCTAACTGTGCTCTCCACACACAGACTTAGGAGTTACCAAACTCCATTTTTGTCAAAATGTGGTCCTTTGGTGGAGCGCTGACTGGTGACCAGATCAGGGTCTTTGTGTCATGAGCACTCATTAAACAGTTTCACACTCAGCCTTTTCCAGGAGCCCAAACACAACTTGGCACAGGTCCACCACTGTCCCTGGGTTCATGATCCCTAGGACAAGGTATGGAGAGGAAATTCAGAGCCGAGCTCTGTAAGGATTTCAGGGGACTTCTCAGACCATGTCTTGACCTACCACATCAAAGTCATTTCAAGGACAAGTTCATAGGTTGGTGGTCAAGGAGCTGAACTGAGATGACACTCCCTCTGCTGAGTAACTTCCATCACAATGATCCTTCTGACTGCAGTGATTTTCCACAAGGTGCAAGTTGGGAAGGGAAGTGATAACTCAGGAAATTTGTCTACACAAAATCCAACCTGAAACAAAATGTGGACAAGAATGGAATCAGAATTCAGGGATGTCTGTCCTGTGTGTGAAGTAGAATTGACACCACCCAACACCCACTGGTCAGAGAGCAATCACTCACACATACGTTAAGTCACCCAAATCCAGCTTCTTTTATTTCATCTGTAAGGTATACTACTACAGTGTATATTCCTGCATCATCCATGGTGACATTGTCTATCAGCATGGATATATCAGCATTTATGCTCTCTCGTCCACTGTATACAGGACCTTCTATATTATATGTTGAGAATGTGAAAAGAAATGCAATAATACCATTTTCGCTTGTCCCTTCCCCCTTATACCATACAAAGGCTAGAACTTTGGGAGGTGTATTGTGGAGAGGTAGAAGCGCAGCCTCCCCTTCAGCAATATAGGTTGACACAATAGCGAGTTGAGGTGCGGTGGGCTGGCACCAGAAGTTGAAGAGTGAGCCTAGGAAATAAGAAAGAAAGATCTATGTTTGCATGCATACACTGTGACGGAAAGATAAAGCCCTGAATCCTGAGCAGGTCTCTTTATTTCTCAGCCTTGGTCAACAGATGAGTGTGTGTCACCCATGGTCAAGATCCACAGGAGGGCCCCCATTATGTCAGCACCTCCAAAACTGTTACTTTTTCGATTTCAAACAGTCTTCTCTAGGCGTTTTCTTGCTCACCCCCTGATTATGCACAGATTCCTTGTTAAAGTCAGGGGCAGTTTTTGAAGATAATTTGCTGACCACCTTCTCTAAAGATCCTCTTTCTTCACTTCTTTTTTCCCTTGGGTCTTGTGCATACCTCACATAATATGTAGATCTTTCCTTTTCTATATTTCCTCCTCAATATGGGCTAAATTAAAGTAGGGTTATGTGGGATATTGTACTTCCAGTGACTTCAACAGGCTGCAAGTACATGACTGAATGAATGAGCAATCCCAGGGTTTTACCTTATGGGGTGTAGTTGACCATTCCTGAAGTTAGTGGTAAAGACAATGCCAAGTACCCCTGGTTATGTTTTTTTTTTCCTGGTTTTCCTGACATAAATCATTATTTTATCAGTTTTTATTTTTCATACTTAATGATGAAAAACAGGAAAAGAACAGCAATTGAGGTTTTTCTGCCTCTCACCACTTCCAGATTATGAGATTTTCCTCTTGCTGAGTTCCTTTCCCTATCCTACTCTGCTGCCTGTCCTTCACCCTCAGGTGCAAAGAGAAGCCTTCAATCTTTTCTCAGAGCACTGATCTCTCCAGCAGATCCCAGCCAGTCTCTCTGTCAGATCCTTTGTCTACCCCAAGGAATTGTCTCCTACTTACCAACCACCAGGAACCCTTACCAGTGGACAAGTACTCTGTGGGTCGAGACTGAAATGGATCACATGGTGTGTGTTGTCTGCTCTGTGGCTGCCTCTTTGAGAGAAGCTTGAGGTTCTGTAAGGCTCACAGGCAACTCTGTCCAAAATGATGCAATGTGCTGTGTGTCCTACCTGTGTGCTGAGCTTTTTTCTGGGACATGTTTACTATTCTCATTATGTGGGCTGAGTGCTGGGTCTCTGCACAGGATCCTCCCACTCCCTGCCTTTCTTCATCCACCCCAGGCCCTACTTACCAATACTGGTCCCCTACATTTTGGTTCCCTGAGAACTCCCAGGGTTTCGAAATATTACACTCATGCACACATGCATATAAACACACATACAAACATGTATTCTCATGCTGTGTTTGGAAAGCACTAGACTGGGTTTTCTAGTTTTCAGACATTCCCAAGAACTTCCCGTCATGTGCACATTAGCCTTTTCCACAGCCCTCTCTCTATTGCATTTGACTTTTTCCTTCAGAGCAGCTGTTCTGAAGCTCAGTCAAAAAAACCTGTCACAAGCATATCAACCCTGCTGTGTGTCAGATTACTTGTGAAACTTAGTGAACATCACAAAGCCCAGGTGACACCTTAAAAATACAATTTTAGCAGCTGTCCAGCTAATGTGGGTGTCCATTCAAAATGAGAGGTCTGAAGGTTGAACTATTTCTCCTGCTCTCCTCTCCATAGGGAAAGTCTCCAGATTCTGTTAAATTGCAGATTCTGAAGGGGAGGCAGTAGGTCAGAGATTATGTATCTCACAAGCTCTCAGGAGAAGGAGATCTTACAGGCCGGAAGGGTATACCTGTAATACAAAGACTGATGAGGTCTTATTTACCCAGAGAGGAGGACCCACTCATGCCAGCATTGATCACATCAGTGTTGTGTCTTGATCTGGGGTCTGTCAGCACAGCACAGAGAGCCCCAGGTGTCCTCAAAATATGGGGATCATTTCTGTTTATGACACAGAAACCCAGGTTGGAATCAGTCTTCATGTTCTCAAATGCTCTGAGAAAGTTCTATTCCCTCCCAACAGAAAGGTGACAGAGATGACTCGGGATGAGAGGTTTCAAGGTGGGTTACACCTGCAGAGGAAAACTATCTTCTATCTGCGGTTGTCACCAGACTGAATTTTGCTTCCAGGGACAAAGACTCAAAGCCAGAAGTCTCAGTAGGACCTGCAGTTGCTTGGTGTGAAGTGGGAGGTGTCCTGTGTGTACCAAGAAGAAAGGACTGTGAGGAAAGATCAGATGCTTATGGGATTCCTGGTCCTCCAAGGAGTTTCATGTCTTTTATTGTTCCTGTCTTAGTGCTTCTGACTGTGGAACAACCTCTGATTTCTTCCTGCAAAGCTTTCTTGTGGTCACCAGACTTGCCCATGGATGATTCCAGGCATAGGAAAGAGAGCAGCACAGAAACCCCTGAGGAGGAGGTGCTCCCAGACCCTGTCAAAATAAGAAACTTTCAAGCCTGGAAGCAATGCAATGAGTTCATCTGAGCAGAACTGATGTCATACGCCTGAGAGAAAGGATTCAAATCCTTTGGAGAGAGACAGTTTTGCACCTTGCTTTGCACATGATAATCAAAGTGCAAAGTGAAAACGCTGCATAGGATCCATTAGGAGGTGAGAAGTAGCATAACATGGGAATCTCCAGAATTGGGAAAAAGGTGACAGGGAGAATGTACTTTTTACATCGATGGGTACAGGATTACTAATGTTCATATGATACAGAGAAGGTGTTCAGGGGACCAGATAACATAAATGGTTCTGTGTTATCATACACTTGCTCCAGATTCTTGTATTCCAATGGTCCGGCAAAAGAAAACATTCTGGTCTGTCAAAGTTATCCTATCAAAGATAGAAAAAAAAAAAAAAAAGGATTAAGGCTCACTTAAGCAGATGATAGAAGTTTCCTAAGAAAAATACAGGATTGTGATGTGGCAACCTGCCATCACCTGCCCAGCTAGAAATTTCTGATAAGAATATCTTGAGAGGCTTATCAGCCTGCTATGTGGCCCTCTAAGGTTCTCATGGTTGCTGCATAGCCCCTTTTTGTTAATGGTCTCTAGAAGTAACAGGTGGGTCAGAGCAGTCAAGAGGGAGGGCCCAAAAAAGCTTGTCTATGCAGGGGATGAAAATCAAGCTCCTTCTCCATCTTATTAACCAAAGCCAGGTTCCTGGGTTTATTTCCCATATGCCTCTATGTTTTCTCCTAGAGGGCAGAAGTAGAACTGCAGCCAAGGTCAGGGGCTTCATAGGGAAACTGATCAGTGCAGGGAGAACCCAGTGAAAAGGCAGGCATTACTGAGACTACTGTGAGTCCAGTAACAAGAGAACTGTTCCACCAGGGGAATGTGCTGTTTCAGACAGAGCTCTCTGTTTTCAAATGTTCAAAGGAAGGGCCTGGTGAAGGTTCTCCTAACACTATTGGAGTGGTTGATGGCCTGGAGGGTTAATCCCCAAAATGTCCTATGTGTCTGCCATCATTACATTGGGATGTTGAGTAATTTCTATGTCTCTGTCTGCCCACAGGGCCTATGAGCTGGAACATCTCCATGTGAATACTCAACCAGGGCCCTGTGTGTTGTTTTGTTAGGAGAGAGGTTCTTGAAGAACCATCAGCTCCTCTGAGATAGAAGCAACCATAGATTCTGAGTTCTCCTGCCCCATTGTGCACAGGGAGTTTCTCTTATTCCCCAGGATATTAAGAACTAGAGAGATGTCTTCAGAAACATCAGGCAGATCTCCCATAGAGGAGGAATTCTGGGAATGAAATGTCTTCCCTGATACTTATATAGTCAGGGTATGTATGGTCTTACCTCCCCTGGCAGTAACTCTTCCAGGGGCTGAGGATTCAGAGTTTCTGTCAGGTCAGGGATCTGTGAGAATAGGACAAACAGAGGCCCTGGATGATAAGACATAACTCACAAGGTGGGTCTGTGGAGGGCTGTAATTTTGGAGGAATAAAATGCAGTCCAATGCCTCACTGTTAGGAAGTTCCTTTCATTCCTCCTGAATGTATGAAAAGTAAAAGCTTGAGCCTAGGATGTTCCCAAGGAGGCGGTGTCCTCTTCTCATGCTGACACCATTGCCTTTGTGTCTATAAGAAATGTAATTTCACTTCAAGTGTCATGCAGAGTGACATGCTTCCACTGTGCAGTTTCTGTTATTGATTTAACACTTGTTTACAGAACATCTGTGATGTGTCAGGCTCATGGCTGGGGCCTAGAAACTCCAAAAAGAGTAAGACAAGTGTGGGCCCTGTGCTCATTGACTTTACCTTGTAACATCGACCAGATCTCACATAAATCATGACTCTAAGAAATTAGCCATAAACAAGTGAAGTATTGTGAAAAAAAACTTCTGGAGCATTTACATCGTGTACTTGAGTCTCAGATGGTCTGGAGATCACAGAGAGCACTTCTGAGAAAGACTCTTGGTGAGATCTAAAGAATTAGTGGCCATTATGTACTTGAAAAATAGAGGGTGTTAAAAAATTGCCTTCACAGGACTAACCTTTGGTAGACTGACCCTTGGCTAGCTGGAGGAGTGGACTCAGTCCTTGTGGGGAGTTTGAAAAGTTAGGGAATCTGTGGAATGATTGATACTGGTAAGGTTGGTCCCTGCTGGGCTGCGGAAACTGGTGATATGGGGAGAGTAGCAATTCCCAGAAAGGCTCCATCCTGCAGAGTAATTCTGCTGCCCACTGCTGGACACACAGAAAAAATAAGCCAGAAAATATCTTGTTACTTTTAGGTATTTCTTTGTTTGGTTTTATACTTTCCATTCAACTTTTACTTTAGGCAATATTTAATTTCTGTATGGATAATTTTAATATATTTATTGACTTTCAGTTGAATACCATAAGCTTAACTTATTGAAAGTATGCAATATATGATGTGTTTTCAGATGCATGCACCGGAGATGTTATACAATGAAAATAAAGACCATGTGCCTTACTAGTAGAGTCTTCTCATGTCCTCTTGCAATCTCCATTTTCTTCACATCTCTGCCACCTTCTTTAGTGTTAAGGAAATTCTCAACGGCTGTTTTCTTATTATAAATTCCTTTGCATTTTCTGGAATTTTCAATTTTTTCATAAAGCATATAAATTTAGGTTGAGGTTGTCTTACTGGTGCAACACAATCATTTTGATGTAGTTATTTCCTTTTGTTCTCTAGATATAACTCATTCCTAGGATGCATTGATTTTAT
>PVIA01019000.1:0-11481 GCA_004024845.1 Tonatia bakeri | reverse complement strand
ACTTGAAGTATGATTCCTTCATAAATACAGGTAATTAAATGATTAAAAACACCTCATTATAATTTGTCTAACTCATCACACTTTGAGAAAAACAGGAAAGAAAAGATTACAGCTTTAAGATATCTCTAGAGGTTCAATTTTAGATCCCAAAGAAACTAGGAACTAATAAATCACCCAGACAACTGCAGAAGGAGCTCATAGGAAGCAAGATCATGGTTAAGCAGGTGAGTCATATGGAGTTTGTGTGCTGTTTGTCAACTGAGTGGATTGCCACACCTCCACTCTACCCTAGCTTCCCGTTAGAAACCTCACTCTTTGATGAGCTGTGGCATTAAATGGAATCAGTCTGCTCTTGGAGATAATACCTCTAATATCATAACTGCGTTTTTCACTCCCATACTCTCTGCTTTACAGCACTTTGTAAAGGATCTCTATTTGTAACTTATACTACCACTCCATCAATCTCCAATTCCCTCTCTCCTACAAGCATACACACACACACACACACACACACACACCTCTTAAATGTCCTCATATTTTGTTAGTCAGATAACCTCTTAGAATTACCCTCCCTCCTGCAGTGGTACCCACAAAAGAGAGTTACTACATGGCTGTGAAGGAGAAATACAAAGACAGATGACATTTCTTGTCTAAAATTTTCCTTTGAGGGTGAGTTTCCAAGAATGGCTTTACATTTACTCTTTCTTTCTATTGTTTCACTCAAATAAAATACCTTGGTCCGATATCAGAAGAATGCAAATACTACTTTCCAAAGCCTGTTGAAGCAATCAATTCAGGCAAAGAACATTAATGGCTGCTAAAACCGTTAGGGGAAAGGTTGATGAAGAAAAGGATGTATATGAGTAGTTCTGCACTTAAGTGCCAGAAACAGTGGTTTTCAAAGTCCATCCTTGGCCTTTGGAAAACCTCAAGCAAAAGATAAAATGTTTTCCTCTTAGAAAAAGAATGCGTACTCACTGTATTTTTGAGTCTTGAAATAAAACATAAATCTATTGATATTTGCTTTCTCTAACATTGCTTCTCAGAAAAAAATGTTTGGCCTCGAACCGGGATCTAAGGCGATCAAAGGCAAATCAGTACTTCACGATCGTTTTTTGGTATCATGCTGTGTCATTTGTATTTGTTGTGGGATGCACAGAGGGTGCATCTGCCAGTTGAAGAAGTCACCATGTCTGCACACCTGCAGTACGCTGGTGGCAGACCGTGAGCCTCTGCAGGCTATTGGTAAGCTCTGGTGTAAAGCCCAGCTTGGTGAACCCTGGGATGCATGATGCTTGGTTGGAAGGAGCCATATAGACCCCGATAAAGTACAGGCCAGGTTCGGAGTAACGCTAGCCTGTGAGTAAATCAGGAAACACCTTAACTAGTAAAGTAGAGGACAGGAGAGAGGAGGTTTCCTAATGACCATTTTCTTCTTCCCTGTGACTGAGTGCTTACATTCAGTTGCAACAGAAATACTAATAGTAGTGTAAATAAAATGTGAAATGTGAAGAAATTAGACATGATGACCTGTCAAACCTTTTCTTTGCTCATATTTTGTGGATCCCTTCTGTGGAAAATAAAGCCAGGATCTAAACTAAAATTCACAGAGGCTAATGTGGGCTTAATGAGACTAATCCTCTTTTTCAGGGCTGGCAGAAAAAACAAATAATTACAATTACTTTGAAGCACACATCAAGAACTTCACCTACATATTTATGTTTCCATACAATTGTGCTCACAGCTGGATATTTCCTTAGGATGTGTTTACTAAAAAGTGAGACTTACTAGAGTAGGTGCTCTGGATATTTGAAGCCCTTGAAAAAGGCTGACATATTTATGGAGAAAGATGTTTGTCTACATGTGATTTAAAATAATTAGCAGCCTGAAAAACTACTCGATTAACTCATTGGGCAAGCAATTCCAAAATGTGGATTTTGAATTGAGCAGAAATCATAAGTCTCTTGAATTCCTGTGTAAATAAAATTGTATGTTTTCACATATTTGTAGCAGGCTAATTGCTTTAGCTTGTACAGCATAAAGTACTTAATCTATATAATTGGGAATGAGATATAGGAAAATGGGTAAGTCAGATTATTATGGTATATTTTAAAGCTGTGGGAAGATGCAAAAAATTGACACACAAGGAAATAATATAGTTTCATGTATGAATTGCACATTTTTGTGCTGCCATATTTATATATGCATAAATATAGTTTCAACAAAAACACTGAAATATTAGTGTTAGTTGCCTCATGAGATTTTCTTTCAGATAGTACTCAACTTTTAACCAACACCCTTCCTTATCTTCTAAAATTGCAAAGCAAAATAACTGTTCAGAAGACTATTTTGAGAGTAGAAGACTCTTCTCCCTGGGCCAGCCTCCCCTGCCATTAGAGAACTGAGGTGTCATTCTGACTACAGGTGGACATGATTTCAGGGGAGAAGACACGAGTGATCACCTTTCCCCAAGCTGGCACGGGCCATGACAAATGTCATTTTTATTCTTCAATTTGCAAGAAAATCTACCAGAATAAATGATGGAAGTTAACACCACTTATGTCACTGAATTTATTCTCAAGGGAATTACAGACCGGCCAGAGCTTCAGGCCCCGTGCTTTGTGGTGTTTTTAGTCATCTATCTGGTCACAGTGCTGGGTAACCTTGGATTGATAACCTTAATCCAGACCGATGCTCGACTCCACACACCTATGTATTATTTCCTCAGTCACTTGGCCTTTGTTGACTTTTGCTACTCTTCTGCTATCACGCCGAAGATGATGGTGAATTTTGTTGTGGAATATAACACCATTTCTTTCCATGCTTGTGCCATTCAACTGGGTTGTTTTCTCACCTTGGTGATCACTGAGAATTTCCTTCTGTCTTCTATGGCCTATGATCGCTACGTGGCCATCTGTAGTCCCCTGCATTATTCAACGGTGATGTCCAAACGGGTCTGTGTTCAGCTGGTGGCAGTTCCATACACATACAGCTTTCTGGTTTCCCTGTTCCATACCATTCTCACCTTCCGTCTAACTTACTGTGGCCCCAATGTCATCAATCATTTTTACTGTGATGACATCCCCCTCATGGCTCTGTCCTGCTCAGACACACACATGAAAGAGATTCTGATGTTTGCTTTTGCTGGCTTTGACATGATCTGTTCCTCTTCCATTGTCCTCATCTCCTATACCTTTATCATCACTGCCATTGTAAGGATGCGCTCCACCCAAGGGCGACGCAAGGCCATTTCCACCTGTGGCTCCCATATGGTGGCTGTTACCATTTTCTATGGCACCTTGATCTTTATGTACCTGCAGCCCAAATCCAACCACTCCCTGGACACGGACAAAATGGCGTCTGTATTTTACACTGTGGTGATCCCCATGTTGAACCCCCTCATCTACAGTCTCAGAAACAAAGAAGTGCAAGGCGCCTTCAAGAGAGTCTTGAGTAAAGGATGCGAAACCTTCAAAATATTAACATTAAGAAAATAACAATAAATGCATTACTAAATGTAAAGAGAGAAAGACATCAGTCTTTCTTTTGCTGACATTTCATGGATTTCTTTCAGTATAAAACTGAAAATGTGACTGTTAGTATGGCAGACCTCGATATGTTCTACAAAGACCTAGGCCAATCCTGGAAACTCAGGATGATTCAGATGCTCGTTTGGCCTTTGGAGATCACTGAGATTCTGTTCAAACACAGGAACACTCACAAACACACACTTGTGGAGCTCAAGCAAAGGCAGTGGTGTGTTTTTGTTAGAACTCAGGACTCTGGGACCAAGACTGCCTGAGTTTGAATTCCATCTCCTTCCTTTATTAGCTGTGCAACCGTGGACGATCTGCCTGAACTCTGTGACTCTTTCCCCAGTTTTAGAAAATAATAGTATTGCATCGTGGAATTGTAACCCATCCCGCTCGTAGATAAGCAGTATGTTTGTTAGAATTCTAGGAACAAACTTCAGAAGATACAGACTCCAACCTTGAGCCGTCCCAATTCTGGGAGGTTTGCTGACGTTCAACTGTAAATCCAGGATGACACAACCAGACCATTGCTTGACCAGTTTCGAGGTCCCTTCTGGAATGGGCTGTGCTTGTCTGCACATGGAGAACTTTTAACCCCCTACCCTTTGTCCCTTCATTCTGTTCCCCTCTTGCTCCTTATAAAAACTTCTGCCTGCACTGAGATATTGAGATGGCCTTTGGCGCAACAGTCTCCAATCTTCTCAGGTGGTCAGCACTTGAACAAATCTCTTTCTTCTTCACCAGCACCTGCCTCAAGTTCAGCTTGTATCCGGCAGGCAGCAGAACCTGCATTCACCAACAGGTCCTGACTTGTTGGTTTCTTTTGAAGACTAAGCAAGTTAATATTTATGAAATGCTTAGAAAAATATTTTGTGATAATAAGTCCTAAGTGTTTGTTATATAAACATGTGTTATATGTAATTAAAGTTTAATTCATTAAGCACACAAAAGATAATCAGTCTTTAAGTAAGTTCAAACTTGGTTAGGTTTCTATTATCTGCCAGGCACTTAATCAAGGAGTCTTAGTGAAATTTTTTAAAAAACATAGAAGTGTGTGAGGTTTCACCTCTGGGCCTCAATTATTTATAAATTGACTAAGGTCACATAACTACTTACATGAAAATTCTAAATGCAAATTCAAGGCTATCTGAATTTTGTTTTCCTAACACTGTGAGTGTTAATAATATAGGGGTATTATATTATAGATTATCTAGACTTTAATAATCATTATCTGATTTTTAAATGTAATTTCAAGAACATGATTTGTAATGAATTATTTTTAAATAAATAAGTTCAATGTATTTGCATATTTGTTCAAATAGAAATAAGCTTAGGTGTCTCTTATTTATTCAGTCACTCTTACAGGATCAAGACATGAATTTTTTAAAAATCGATAATTTGATATGCTTCTTTTTGGACATTTCATTAAATGTGAATTAAGGATTTAATATTGCTTTATTATTTTACTACTTTAGAAAGAAACTGTGATAGTTGCAGTCGTAACAAGGACAGTTTTAGGTTTGCAACACTGGGTAATTGTTTTGTCTTCTTGCACTTAATTTGTAAAAATTCAGATATTCTGCCAGCAGGTACTTTTAGAACTTTGTGAAATGAATGAATTCTCAGGTTTTTAAAGAAGTTTTGACAGAGAAACATGATGTTTCCATTCACCACAGTTTGTCTTCTGGATGTATATTTATATGAACAGATATACATGCCTTTTCTCACATGTCACATAGAAGACACATGGAAACATCATAGACAGTCTCTCTTTGTACAGGTAAAGAAATTCACACCTGAAGAATCTTGGTGCCTCACCTGAGAAAATACATGTAGCTCTTCTGGCATTTCTCTGTGCCTTCCTGCTTCATAAAATGATCAACAACAGCAACAGACTAATTGAATTCAAGCTTCATATCTTTAAGCAATATTAATTCTTTACTACCAGCAATCACTTCTTAAGGTAAACATGGCTTTCCTCAGGAATCAAGGCATTCAAGTGTACTTGATAGACGTTATTCAGCTTCTTACGGGCCAGGTGCATACAGTTCTGTGCAGCCTCTAGAACTGTATGCCAGCCATTGGTCAAGGCAGCAGGGCTCATCCCTGAAACTCCAGTCTCTCAGTCAAAGTATCAAAATCAACATTTTTCCCATTGTCTCCCAGTATATTCATATAAAATGTTTGTATTTTCACCCTTCCTTCTGAGGTCTCCATAATGTTTTTTCATCTGGATATAGAATCAAGAGGCTGAGTTAAAAACCAATAATAATCCATCATTGGTGGTATCCAGATTAGTGAAGAACATGATTGATTTCATAAAGTTTGGCCCCAAAGTTGATGCTTGCTCTTCTGAGTTGGGTGGCATAAAAAGCCGCACTTATTTGTAAAATATGGAAAATTCTCATCTTACCAATTGGTGTATAAACATTTAGGTGGAAATACATGTAACGACCAAGACACAGTCATTGAGAACTAATATAGCATTGGTAATAGCAGTTTTATTATCACGATGGTCAGTGCCATGGATCATTTTGAAGACATTTTCCTATAAATAAAATGTATTTTTTATGCACCTACAACTAACTTGTGGTCTACTTTCAATTAAAATTGAAGCAATTATTCTTGCATAAAAATACTTAAAGCTACAGACTTTCTAATATTTTCTTTGATTTAGTTTTTCTTCCATTTTTTTCAGCTTAAGTGAAGACTTAATTATTCTTCTAAGAACAGCACCCTTTCTGTATAACTTGTTTTTAAATGTTTTATTTAAATAAAAAACTGTCACTGAACACTAAAATTTCTATACTAACATTAACAGAAAGAGATGTAGCTGAGGTTTATCTGGTATTTACTTCTGTTTGGTTTAATTTCACATGTGTAGCAATTATTTACTCATTTAGTTCTCTTACCAACACTACCAAATGTACAAATGTCACACACATCAAGTTTAATATGTTGAAATCAAGATTTACAAAGTAGGTAAATTAAGTGGCCTTTAATCTATTTTACCCTCAAAAGAGGACAATTGTAAAAAGCATGGAATTAAAATTTCTTTAAAACATACTTTAATTTAATTAAGCATATGCACCCCAATGTTCATAACAGCATTATTTGCAACAGCCAAGTGCTGGACACAGCCTAAGTGCCTATCAATGAATGAGTGGATCAAAAAACTGTGGTACATTTACACAATGGAATACTACACAGAAGAAAGAAAGAAGAAGCTCCTACCCTTTGCAATAGCATGGATGGAACTGGAGAGCATTATCCTAAGTGAAGTAAGCCAGGTGGTGAAAGACAAATACCATATGATCTCACCTATATTTGGAACCTAATCAACAAAACAAACAAGCAATTAAAATATAACCAGAGACATTGAAATAAAGAACAAACTGACAGTGACCTTAGGGGAGGGAGAAGGGGAATGGCAGGGGGAAAAGGGGAAGGGACAAGCAAAAGAATATGAATAGAGGACTCATGGGCACGGACAATGCGGGGGGATTGACTCTAGGAATGGAGAGTGAAGGGGAAGGGAGAGCAATGGGGAAAAAGATGGGACAACTGTAACTGAACAACAATACATTTTTAAAAAGAAATTATTTTAGCACATTAAAAAAGCATTTGCTTTAGAAACATAAACAAAAAAATACATTTAGGATATAAGGATTCTGATAAATTTAATTTATACTTTTTTATGCTTATGTACAATTCCCTCATATTCTCTCAATTTTATTTCTCATTTATGTATTAGTTCAGAGATGCCCATTTTTCTACATAATTTGACCTCATACAGTAAGTTAGAGTGCAATCTATAAAGAATCATGAGTGCATATATATTTATAGGCTTCTTTTTTCCTCAGACTTTCTTGGTACTTAATTTGGTCTGTAAATAATTAAATTAAACATAAAGTGTTGGTATTTTGTTATGTAAATAATCATACAGGTTAATGCCCACTTGAGATGATTTCTCCAAGTCTCAATTTATATGAGTAAATTATGTCTCAGAATTGTTTAGGTCCTCTTCTTGGTTCTAAAACCAAGACAGTTATCTAAGCAAGGAGGACCCAGTGACATCAAAGTGTCAACGTGAAGTATGGTTAGGCTTTATAAGGACAGCTATCAATCTGGCTTTGAGGGGAGATGGGAGACTCTGAGAAACATTTGAAGTGAACATCATCACTGAGAGGCAATGAGATGATAAAAGCAGAAGGCCCTCTGCCCCATCTATGGTGACTTTTCCCTTTGACTTGGTCCAAGTATGTGAGCAATATGAGGGACCCGCTTGTTGTGCCATGTTCAGGCTCACATACCATTCTAATTATATGTTCAACATCTATAAAAATTTAATTTATGTCTAGTGTTGCATGACAATTTGTGAGTCACTGCTCAGTTTTTTTAATGTTGCATAACTACAGTTGGAAATTGAAGATATTTACTAAAAATGTAAGCTTTGCAATTGGAAGAAGTGAACTCTGTTTTTTCCATTTACTAGCAACATGTGTGTTAATAAACTATGAAACTGTTTTTGAATTTCTTTATTCTATGAAAAACCCATCTTAGAAGGGTGTTATGAAACTTAAGTGAGACAGACCATTTAAAGCACTTCAACTGGCATCTGACGCACAGGAAAATTATTTAATATATCATAGATTTATTTTTATTCTGAAAAGTTTAGAAATAAAAGAATTCATAATTTAGTAATGTAGTCTTTACTACAGGTAACAAAAGTGGTTTCTTTCTTCAAGAAAATAAATGATGCTTATTTTAATAGCAGTAATGGAGGAACCTAAAAAATTCAGTTTAAAATATGTTCATACACACAAAAAGAAATTTAAAAGAATTAAATTGTTTTAGAGATTACAATAAAATAATTCCTTACTTTTATATTTCCATTTTCACTTTATTTTTCACTTAATTTTTACTGTTGACATGATTACTGATGTTCCCATTTTCCCCTCCTTTGTCCACCTCTACCCAGCCTCCTCTGGCCATCACTACACTGGTGTGTATGTCTGTGGGTTAGAACATTATGTCGCCAGTTATTTTTCAAAAAGCTACTACCCCATTACGTGTATTCAAAAAAAAGATGGATTCTTGGTGCAACAGTGTTAATAATTAAATATAATAGTCAACCTTTTATGAAGTGCTTGCTATATGCTAGCAACTGTGCAATGTTTTTTATGTTCATAATCTTATCTAATCTTATAATCAGTCTGAGAGAAAGGAAATATTACTGACTTTTGAAGATGAGGAAACCAAGATACACAAATGTAATTAATCAATGGCAGTCGCTATTACTTGGAAAAGCTGAAACTGTTAACCACATTGTGAGAATGAAGAGTCCACATTCCTAACCACAACTTACATAGAATAACCAATGAATTACAATGCTGTTGAGTGGCTGCAATGATTTAAATTGATACAGACTCAGTGTCACTAAATGCTTAATGTCAAGGTAGTTCTGTTGGTGCTATTCTTTCAGTTAAATGCAGAGAATTATCCAGAGTGTTTAAACCAAAAATTCTTACTATTAAACTTCGGCACATCTTCCAAATTATCTATGCAGCAAGCTTGAAATACATGATACCACTGTTGATCTACTTCAGTACTACTGAAATGTCCCAAAATGACACAACATTCAGATATAGCTGCTATTTTCCCATTCTCTGTTTCTTTAATTATAAAGGTAAAGTGATAGACAAGATTCAGATTTCTCTCTCTCTCTCCTTTTACAATTCAAAACCTCAAAATTTACAAAATCCCTTTCACATGGAAATCACTGGGAAGGACTGTAGGTGAGACATATTTTGAGTGACTCTGAGCCCTTGAAGGAAGAATTTGACTCTACTATTTATCAGCATTGTGACTCTGGACAAGATACAACTCAAAGTCCTCTGATCCCTCCTTGTCCATGAATTTTCAGTTATTTAATAGCTAAACACAAATTGTCTTTCATTCTTTTCAGGGAGTTTTTTACCTCCTGGTTTCTCAAGCTATAGATGAAGGGGTTTAACATGGGAATTGCTACCACATAAAACACAGAAGCAAATTTATCTGTGTTCAGAGAATGGCTTGACTTGGGCAGTAGGTACATAAAAATGACTGTCCCATAAAATATTGTGATGGAAGTCAGATGGGAAGCACAGGTAGAAAAAGCTTTCTGTCTTCCTTCAGTAGAATGGATCCTCAGGATGGCAAAGAGGATGAGGACATAAGAAATGATCACGACCAGAAGAGAGCAAAGGGTGTTGAACCCAGCAATGATTAACAACAGCAGCTCTTTGACTTGGGTGTCAGAACAAGCCAGAGAGTCTACTGTGAACGTCATCACAGTAGAAGTGGTTGATCACATTGGAGTCACAAAAGGACAAGTGGAATGTTGCTACTGTCTGTACAAGGCCCACGGTGAATCCATAAATGTACGTGCCAGCAACGATTTGACTACAGAGTTTTCTAGGCATGAGGATGACATAGAGCAAAGGGCTGCAGATGGCAACATAGCGATCATATGCCATGATTGAGAGCAGGTACTGTTCACAAACTACAAATGTGATGAAGCAACACACCTAGATGGCACATGCATAAAATGTTATACTTTTAACTTCACACAGAAAATTCACCAAGGTGTTCGGGGTGACAGAAGAAGTAGAAAAATCAACAAAAGCCAGGTGGCTGAGAAAAAAGTACATGTGTGTGTGAAGTTGAGGACTGAGTTGGACGAGCATAATCAAACCAAGATTATCCAGGACACTAGCTAAACAGATAACTAGGAATATACCAAAAAGAATGATTTGAAGGTCTGGATTATCTGTGAGTCCTGAGAGGATAAACTCAGACACTGCTGATTGGTTGCCTGGTGCCATGGAATAGATTTTAAAAAGTTTTGCATTTACATCTTAAAACCCTCCAGAGCACCCATTCTTAGTATTCTCGTCTTCATTGGCAATAATCAAGCAGATGTTAGGAACTGACACTGACCCACCAGAATCACACTGAAAAGAGAATCTTCATATTAGTTCTGAACGCAGAATGAGGTGACTTGTTCTAGGCAAAATTTTCAAAATGCAAACCTCTGTGGGGATTTGTAAAGACAGGAAAAAGTTATTTTATCTAAATTTTTACACAATTGAATAATCTATTCCATGACTATTTTAATCAAAAATGAATATAAAGAGCTATTTAAACACATATAACAAAAATATCCTTTTAATTATTGGAATATTTAAACAAAATGATACTAATTTCTTTGAAAATTTGTAATTGACAGGAAACAATAATTCAAAACCTAAATTCCAGAAGAGTTAATATGAAAATTCATTAAAAATTTGAATACTGATGAGCTCTATTCTAAATATTTGGGGTAATTTTTGTTTTGTTTTGTTCTTTCGTACGATTCTTATTTGCCCTTAAATTGTTACATAGTATTTGTAAATTAAAGGGGAAAAATACCTTAGGAATGTAGATAACTGGCTATTTTTAAAAATACACGTAACAGAATTAAAAGACCATTGAGTGATTAAGAAAACATGCTTGCATTTTCAAACATCCAAATGTAAAGTGGAAGGAGAAAATGTTTTAGGAAATTTGTGGAAATACAAACTAGTTGCTGGCTAATTAAAAGGGAGCAACTATTAATAATCTTTACTTAAGCAGAAGAGAGATAAATTTATTTTACTTTTTTTAACTCAGTGAATGGTGCCATCTTCCAGATAAATATTTAGTTACCTGGATAAGAAACAATAATAACCCCCCAAAACTATTTTTTTTAGTATAGTTTGAAGTCAAGGAGTGTAAGACTTCTGGCTTTGTTATTTTTTTCTCAGGACTGCTTTGGCTATTTGAGGTCTTTTGTGGTTCCATACGAATCTGGTGATTTTTTTGGTTCTGTTTCTTTAAAAAATATCCTTGGGATGTTGATGGGGATTGCATTAAATCTATATACTGC
>PVIA01018999.1:0-11491 GCA_004024845.1 Tonatia bakeri | reverse complement strand
GGGGAATCTTACCCGTCATTGGCTAAATGACCAAGCATTGGGGTTCAGGCAGGGTGAAGTAAGAAGGAGCAGAAGCGGTGCTCCTGCCAGGGAGATAAGTTTTTGTCTCCTTGCTGGCTTACGGTTCCAAGGTCGTTCCCTCAGCCTTAGCCTAGGCGGGGGTTACAGCTTCTGATACCAGGCAGGGTGGTTCCCAACACATGCCCACTCATGGCATCATGTCTTATGCAAGAGTTTTCTGATGAAACATCAAATCACCCAGGTAGCTGAGACCCCTATAGCCCAGATTTGGTGCCCTGCAACTTCCAGCTTTTCCCAAAACTAAAATCGCCTTTGAAACGGAAGAGATTTCAAACCATTAATGTGATTCAGGAAAATACGGCAGGGCAGCTGATAGCAATTTGCGAGGTCCCAAGGTGCCTACTTTGAAGGGGACTGAAGAATCATTGTCCTATGTACATTGTTACTTGTATCTTCTTCAATGAATGTCTCTTTCATATTACATGGCTGGATACCATCTGGATACACCTTGTATACCTAGAAGTGGAATTGCTGGATTGATTGATAATTTTACTTTTTTGAGGATATAGTAGGCTTTGTCATATTAATTTATATATTGCGACCTTATAAATTCCCTTATCACTGTGGGAGGTTTTTCTTTTTAAAAATTTCAGAAGATTTACTATATACGGTCATTTGTTATTAAAAAAAGTTTTTATGACTTTTTCCTTTCTTATTCTTGCTTTATTGCATTGGCCAGGACCTTTTGTACAATGTTGACTAGAAGTGGTGACAGCAAACATCTTTGCCTTCTTTCCAATCTTAGGGAGAAAGTATTCAGTCTTTTACTATTGAGTATGATGTTAGTATAGGTTTTTCATAGATTTCTTTCATCAAGTTGAGAAAGTTTCTTCTATTCCTAATATATTTTTTTTTATTATGCAGTAATGGATGTTAAATTTTGTCAGATACTGGGGGGACCCCTGAAAACTGGAATTATATTCTGGAGGGCGGGCACCTTCTAGTACTCAGTCTTCCCCCACTAGGTGAGTGTTCTAGGAACCCATGTATCTCTGTACTAGTTGATGTTGTTGTGAGAGGCTGCATTCTGCTTCAGTGAATTTTTTTTGAAGACTCTTTCAATGTCACTTGCCCATTTCATGGTGGGTCATTTGCAAGGGTTCTTATCCACACTGTGGGTAAGAGTGTTCAGCAGGTATTGACCAAAAATGGCATGACCTCAATGCCTCACCCTCCCTATTCACCTGATCTTACCCCAAGGACTTTTTTCCCATAAAAGTCCTCAAAGAGAAACATTTGGCTGATGTGCGAGAGGTAGAACAAAAAACAGAAGCACTAAAAGGCATCAAAATTGATGAGGTCAGAAACTCTTCTGAGCAGTGGAAAAAAGTGTCTTGGTAGGTGTATTGCACCAAATGGAGAGTACTTTGAAGATGACTGAAGTTTAAGCATGCAAGAGTAAATACACAACTTTTTATAAATAAATTCCACTTTGTTTTGTGTCCCCCTGTATAGAGTCTTTCTATTGTTCTGTAACACTGGTTTCCTCATATTAAACTATCTTTGCTTTCCTTAGAGAAACCCTACTTGGTTATCATGCATTATTCTTTTTATATATTTCTTGACTTGCTTTTTGTTAAGGATTTTTACATCAATATTCATGAGGAAAATTAGTCCAGATTTGTAGAAGTTGTGGACCTAGCTCCTGCTCCATGTCAGTGAGGTAATCCAGCAGATGAGTGACAATGTGTATGAGTTACAATAGTACCTTGTACTATATATACCCTTACTTTTTCAGGGATGTTATGCCTGCTGCTTCTCTTTGGCCTTCTAAGTTTTGCACAGATATTTCATATGGCTGTTCGTGACCTGAAAATACTTTGGAAGAAATTTTCAGAATCATAGATTTAGTGTAGATAAGTCTGAGACCAGCAGATAGATAATTTTGATCATACCTTCTATACTTCTTTATTTTCACCTTGTTGTTCTAGGGATTACATGGCTTACTTAACACAGACTACCTTGAATTATATTATACCAGTTCATACATAATACTGTGTAAGAATTTTGAGTATACTTCCATCTATCCTTTCCCAGCCTTTGTTTTATTCTTGTCATTTAGTTTACTTCTGTATGTGTTACAAACCTCACAATTCATTGCCATTATTTTTGCTTTAAATTTTTATTTATTTATTTTTTTTTAGAGAGGGGAAGGGAAGGAGAAAGAGAGGGAGAGAAACATTAGTGTGTGGTTTGCCTCTTGAGCAACCCCAGCTGGAGACCTGGCCTGCAACCCAGGCATGTGCCTTAGGGTGGGAATAGAACTGGTGACTCTGGTTCACAGCATGGCACTCAATCTGCTGAGCCACACCAGCCAGAGCACAATTCATTACTATTATTTTTACTTTAAAGACTTAATTGCCTTTTAAGGAATTTAAGAAGCAAGAAAAAGAGGTTTGTATTTACACACATATTTACCATTTTTGGCAACGTGTAGATTATAATTTATTTCCCTTCTGCCTGAAAAACTTTTTACTCTTTCTTGTATGGAAGAAAGATCTGTTGGTGAGAAATTTTCTCAGTCATTTTTTTTATCTGAAATTTCCTTTATTTTGCCTTTTCATTATTTATGTATTAATTTTTTATTAAGGAAATTGATACTTGGTAAACTTAACTGTATTGGGTATGTAAAAACATTTTGGCAAAGTATTAAGGAAAATCACTTGGGATGTCAAGTCTCTGCTATTTTATAATTTTATTATTATGATTTTTTCTTTTGATAAGTAAAAGTCCATTTATTTTTCTGTTTATAACTACAAAAAATTGTGAAATTCACATTCAGTGAAATTCACTCATCCTAAGTGGACAGTTTGATGAGTTTTAATAACTGTATATACCCCCTCTAATCAGCACTGTAATAAAGATGTAGAATTTTCCATTGTTTTGGAAAGATTTTCTGATGTTCTGTTCCAATCAATCCCCATGCCTCGTAGGAAACCCTGTTCTGATTACTATCATGGTAAATTAGTTTTGTCTTCTATTGGACTTCATGTAAATGAAGTCATACATTATGTAGTCCTTTACATCCTGCTGCTTTCCCTGAACATAATGCTTTTGTGCTTTATCCATATATGAGTTTATATTAGTTTTTAAAGTTGCTGAGTAGTATTCCCTTACCCCAGTAAGGATGTAGAACATTTTCATTGTTCCAGAAAGGTTCCCTCAAGGTCTCTTCCAATCAATCCTCATACCTCATAGGAAATCTGATTTCTACCACTGTAGATTAGTTTTGCCTATTATTGTACTTCGTATAGATGAAATCATAAACGATTCACTGTTTAAGTCAGATTTCTTTTAACCTAATGCTTTTAAGGGTCATCAGATATATGTATTATGTATGTTTCTCCCAGTGTATGTCTTACCCTTTTATTTTACTTTAGAATGTGGTTTGTTATCTGAGGTCTTGATCCCTGGCTGGTCCTGAAGTGTAATTTTTGTCTTGTAAAACTGCCAAGAACTATGCTCTGTTGTTCTTTTTTAAAAGATTTATTTATTTCTAGAGAGAGGGAAAGGGAGGGAGAAAGAAAGGGAGAAAAACATCAATATACAAGAGAAACATCGGTTGGTTGCCTCTTGCATGCCCTCATATGGGGACCTGGCCTGCAACTCAGGCATATGCCCTAACTGGGAATCGAACCAGGAACCTTTTGTGTCTGTGAGATGATACACAACCCACTGAGCCACACCAGGTAGGACTATGTTTTTCTCGTCTTCCTTTTTAAAAAATTTGTTTGTAAATTTTAGAGAGAGAGGAAGAGAGGGAGAGAGAGAGGGAGAAAAATATCAATTGGTTGCCTCTCACATGCCCACAACCTGGGACCTGGCCTGCAACTCAGGCATGATCCCTGACCCGAAATCAAAGTGTCAGACCTTTCAGTTTGCAGGACGATGCTCAGCCTACTGATGCTCAATGTCAGTCAGGGCATCTTTTTCGTTAGAGGGTTTTTACTAAGGTTTTATCTTTCTAACCTGTAGATATCTAAAATTTATTAAATGTTACTTGACAAACACTATGTTTTAGGCTCCCAAAATTTCGTGAATAACATTATGAGGCAAGTAGAAGAAGAATTGATGGTAGACAACTAGAGAGTAGCATTGACTCATTCTGTTTGTTATCATATTCTTACTTAGGGGAAGTATGCTTATATTAATAAATGCTTTTTATTGGCCTATAATAAATTTTTAAACATACTTGCATGGTATTATAAACCAAATTACCCATTTGGTATATTTGAAAGTGGAGAAAAGATCAGTCTTTAGAATTCTACTGTGATTGAATCTAAGTTGTTAATGCTTGGTTCTGATATTTCTGAGAAATGTGGCTTAAATAATGAGAGAGGTTGGCTGACTCATCAGGAATCCATAGTCTGGTCTTTTGTTTTGCAGACTTAAATGTTTAATCTTTATGTATCACCCATCAGTGTTAGTGTTCTGGAAAATCAGTTCAGAGTAACAGATTTATAAGAGACAGATTTGTTAGCTAGAATATCAGTTTACAGTGGTGTGGACATTTTTTTACATTGACCACAATACTTGTAATTATTATTCAGAACATCCTCTTCTTGATTTAGGATACCTGAGAATTCAGTTTAGTCATCAGAACATGGGTTGGTAAGCATGGAAACAAAACAAAGTACCTGGATTGGTTTGGAGGATAGTTTACCCTGGCTGTGGTAAATCTAGGGAATTAATAAGTTTCTGCTCTATTTCTAGCATTTGCATATTTATACCATTAGTTTTCATGAATACTATTTTTAAGTATCTTTCATATGTCTCTTTATAGTAACTCTTTTGGTCATTAATGAACAAATTCTTCTGAGCCTTTTTTCCTTTATATTATGTGTTCCCTTCAGAAATTTAAGGCATATATAAATATGATTAGTTTGATATTTATCTTACAGTTTATTCTTCTTGATGAAATTGGGGAACAACCCAAGCCTTCTAAAGCTGTGCTACAGATATTCTTCTTCTTCTTTTTTTTTTTTAAGATTTTATTTATTTATTTTTAGAGAGGGAAGGGAGGGAGAGAGAGAGAGAGAGAGAGAAACATCAATGTGCGGTTGCTGGGAGACATGGCCTGCAACCTAGGCATGTGCCCTGACTGGGAATCGAACCTGCGATGCCTGGTTCACAGCCCGCACTCAATCCACTGAGCTACACCAGCCAGGGCGATATTCTTCTTTTTTTGATGTTAATACCTTGATGAAAATTTCAGGGATGCAATGGAAAAATGAGTACTTTGCTGTTCTAACTCTAGATTCAAATTCTGGTTCTGCCACCAAGTAGCTGAGTAACTTGGACATGCTGCTTGATCTCACAGCTTAAGTTTCTTCATCAGTGATATTTTATCTTGTAAGGATGGTAAGAGTATTACAAATTAATATGTTTAAAAACACATGAGCAGTGTGTAAGAACTGTATTCATATAAAATTCATCCAGCCACTCATCCTTTTAAGAAGTATTCATTGAGTGATCTGTGTCAGGCAATCTGCTGTGCACCAGGGATATAACGCTGACCATGGTACTCAGTGATGTTTCTGTTTGCGCCATTTACAGTCTGGTGAGGCGATCAAAGCAGATAAACAGCCAATTATAATACAACAAATGCTGTTATAGTTGGTAGAAGCATATTTATAAGCATTTTTAGAGGTGCCTTAAAAGCATTGTCAAAATATTTAAGGGTTTTCAAGGCTTGAGTTCCCCAACTTACTAATCATGCGTGGTTAATTTTTGTGAGTTGACTGCATAATGAAGGAAATGTTTGTATGAAAGATAGCTCATCAGAATTGAATACAGGTGTGGCTTCTACATTTCAAATTTTTTTAAAAGAAAAACAATAGTTAAGAAAAACTTCGTAAGAAAAGTTATTTAAGAAACAAACTGGGTTAGCTACTGTCTATTTTCTGCTATTAAACTCTTTTGACAAAATATGTGTGTACTTGCACTGTGGCACTGTTTGGCATTTATAAGCATTTATGAACTTGTGAGTAGATCACATCAGTGTAGAATCATATGTTAGCTTATTTTGGGAATCGGTAGAGACATGATTTATTTTTCTTAGTACACGTTGCCAATGGAAGCATCTGCGTAGGTTGTTAGAACCAGGGTAATGATGTTGAAAAGAACAGTAACAGCACAGCCATGTTTGGTAAAATCTAAAATAGTGTAATTCAGTAGTCCTTTTTAACATCAACAAGAGTTTTATACTGAGTTAAACAAAGTGATTTACCTGAAAATATTTAGCCAGGGGTCGGGAGGTACGCAGGACTCCCCACTGTACTGATGGTTCTCAAATTTTAATTAGTGTAAGAATCACCTGGGATGATTAGTATAGGTATATATTCTAGAGACCTACTTTTAGAAAGTCTGATTCAATAGTTTCAGGCAGAGTCCGAAAACCTGTGATTTTTTTTTAAAGGTTTTATTTATTTATTTTTAGAGAGAGGGAAAAGGAGGGAGAAAGATGGGGAGAGAAGCATCAATGTGCAAGAGAAACACTGATTGATTGTCTCTTGCATGTCCCCAGTGGGGACATAAACACAATCCAGGCATGTGCTCTCACAGGGAATTCAACCTGTGACCTTTCAATCTGTGGGCCTGAAATACCTGTATTTTTAATAAGCATTCCAGGTAAGCCGGACTTCAGCAAAATCATGGCAGATATCCAGGCCCCGTATGACGAGCTGGCCTCAAAGAACTAAGAAGAGCTAGGCAAGTCCTGGTCCCAGCATATTGAGGAGAGCACCATAGTGATTACCTCACAGACCACTGAGATAGGAACTGCTGAGAGGACACTCACAGAGCTGAGATGTATGGTCCAGTCCTTAGAGATTGACCTGGACTCAATGAGAAATCTGAAGGCCAGTTTGGAGAACAGCCTGAGGGAGGTGGAGATGCACTATGCCATGCAGATGGAACAACTCAATGGGATCCTACTGTACCTGCAGTCAGAGCTGGCCCAGACCCGGGCAGAGGGGCAGTGCTAGGCCCAGGAGTATGAGGCCCTACTGAACATCAAGGTCAAGCTGGAGGCTGAGATTGCTGCCTACTGCTGCCTACTGGTAGAAGGGGAGGACTTCAGTCTTGTTGATGCCCTGGGCAAGAGCCACTCCTTGCAAACCATTCAAAAGACTGTCACCCACAGGATTGTGAATGGGAAAGTGTTGTCTGAGGTCAGGGACACCAAAGTTTTGAGGCGTTAAAGGCAGCAGACGTGGGGCATCCCCTCGTGGGGTAGGAGGCCAATAGAAAGTTCAGAGTTCACTGAACATTAAAAAAAAAAAAAGAATTAGTTAACATATGATCCAGCAATGTTTCTCCTGGGTATCTAGCTGAAAAAGTTAAAAACATGTATTTGCAAAGATATATGTGCCCCCATGTTCATTGTAGCATTATTCATGGTGGCCAAGATGTGTGAACAAGTGCCTTTTGATAAATGATTGGATAAAAAAATATGTAGTACATATATACATTAGAATTATGTACCATTTGTGCCAATATGGATGGATCTTCAGAATGTTAATGCTAAGTGACATAAGTCAGTCAGAAAAGTTAAGCGTACCATATGATTTCATTTATCTGTGGGATATAAAACTGAAACTCACATAGTGGTATGATGACTACCAGAGGGAAGGAGGGTTGGAAGTAGTAAAGGGGGCCAACTATATAGTGATGGAATATGATTTTACTTTGGGTGGTGGGCACACAAAGCAACATACAGATCATGTATCATAGAAATCTACACTTGAAATCTGTATAATTTTATTAAGCAATGTCACCCCAATGAATTTAATTTAAAAAAAAAAGGATTCAAATCTGGGAGACACACATTCAGAGGAAGACCTGAAACATGGGGAAGACAAAGAAAGCCAAAGCTTATAAAGGCAAAAATTACAAATTTGTAACAAAAGAAAATTTTTGTACTAGCTGTCTAACAAGGTGTGATGACTAGTTCAGAAAGGTTTGGTTGGGTCCAGGTGGGTAGACTCTGAGGTAAGTTCCAGGATGTGCTTCTATGGCAAGTACAAAAGCCCAAGGGTTCCAGCCTTATTTAGATTGTCTGCATAAATGAAGGGTGTTGGCTGGTGAAATGGATTGACTCCTTTCAAGGTGAGGAGTGCAGATGGTCTGGATGCCATGGTATGGAGGAAGTATAGGATGTGGTTTCAAGGCTGATTCAAAATTTTATGGGTGAGACGGACATAAACCTCTTCATGATCTCTTACCTCCATTTTAGTTTTTTGGACATAAATGACTAATGGAAATTCTCATGCACATATATATAGAACAAATCATTGTGTATATATAGGGTTTTGTAGTATCCATGTTTTCAGGCACTCACTGAGGGTCTTGAAACCTCTAGTAGTTTCCTTGTATATAAGGGAACTACTGTATGCAGTCATGTGCCACATAATGACCTTTTGGTTATAATAAGATTATAATGGGGTTGAAATGTTCGTATTGCTTTGTAACATTGTAGCTGTGTTAATGTAATTGTGCAGTGCATTGCTCAAGTATTTGTGGTAATGCAGTAGGTGTAAACTTACTGCATTTTCAGTAATAAAAAAGTATAGCACATACAATTACGTGCAGCATGTAATACTTGATAATAAACACTATGTAACTGGTTTATGTATTGTGCTATGCATTTATCATTATTTTAGAATGTACTCTTCCTATTTGTAAAAAAAAAAAAAAAAAGGTTGGTATAAAACAGTATGCTGTGTTATTCTGGTTGTATTTACTTGCATTTACCACATCACTTGATTCCATCATTTTCTCTTGTGCTTTACATATTTTTTGTGTTTAGATCATCATGGCCTCTAAGCATACAAAGTCTGCTGCTAATGTTGTCAGTAAGAGGCCACATCAAGTGATTGACCTTGATACAAAATTGAAAGTATCTCCTATACAAGATTGCTCATTTAAGACTGAGGAAATGGTGGCTGTTTTATCTGCTGCACAGAAACCATCAGTGAGTCAAGGAAAAAGAAAGGAATATATTCCAAAGGAACACAGTAAAATTTCTGGAATAGATTTTAATGAAACAGATAAGTGATTTCCCTGATAAAAGAATTTGAAATATTGCTTATAATGAGGCTCACCAAGGTCAAGAGAACAATGTATGAACAAAGTAAGGATTTCAACAAAGAGATATAAAATATAAGAAAGTAACAAGATAATTAAAGAGCTGAAGAATATAGTAACTAAATTGAAAAAGTCCATGAAGAGGGTGAGAATCAGATCAGATGAAGTGGAAGAAAGGAGCGGTGAATTTAAAAGATGGGGCAGGGGATTCATCTGTTTAGAGGAAGAAAAAGAACAACGAACACAGAAGAGTGAAGATTGCTTAAGGAACATATGGGCCGACATCAAGCAGACTAATATTTTATGATTTTTTTTTTTTTAGATTTTTATTTATTTATTTATTTTTAGAGAGGGAAGGGAGAGGGAGAGAGAGAGAGAAACATCAATGTGTGGTTGCTGGGGGACATGGCCTGCAACCCAGGCATGTGCCCTGACTGGGAATCGAACCTGCGATGCCTGGTTTGCAGCCCGCGCTCAATCCACTGAGCCACACCAGCCAGGGCCAAGCAGACTAATATTTATATTATTGGGGTCCCAGAAGAAGAAGGAAGAAAGAAAGGGGCATAAAATTTAATTGAAGAAGAAGTAATGGCTGAATCCCTTAATTTGGGGAAGGAAACAAGACATCCAGGCCCAGGAATCCCAGAGTTCTAAATAAAATAATCCGAAGAGAACTACACAAAGACACATTGTAATTAAATTGTCAAAGTTAAAGACAAAGAGAGAATCTTAAAAGAAGCAAGAGAAAAAAACTTGTTACATGCAAGGGAACCCCCATAAAACTATAAGTAGATTTTCAGCAGACACTTTGGAGGCCAGATGGAAGTAGCAGGATATATTCAAAGTGCTAAAAGAAAAACCGGCAACTATAAATATTCTATCTACCAAATTTGTCCTCCCAGACAAAAGCTGAAGTAGTTCGCACCAATAGAATGGACTTATAAGAAATGTTGAAGGAACTTCTTTAAGCCAAAGTGATAGAGTACTAATTAGTAACAGGAACATATGAAAATATAATTCTCACTTTTAAAGTAACGATATAGTTATATTCAGGGTAATCTAATGTTGTAATTGTGGTGGGGCAATCACTTATAAATCTAGTGTGAAGTGTAAATGACAAGAATGGTAAAAGTAACTACAATAGTCTGTTAATGGATACTGAAGATAGAAAGATGTAAATTGTAGCACCAAAAACACAAAATGGGGGGATGTAGATTTTTAGAATTCCAACTTAAATCATTATCAACTTAAAGTAGACTGTTATAAATATGTTTTATGTAAGCCTCATGGTAACCAGAAAGCAAAAACTTAAGAGTAGATACATAAGAGATAAAGAAGAAGGCATCTAAACATACCTCTACAGAATATCATCCAATTACAAAAGAAGAGAGTAATAGAAGAAGAAAGACAAAAAAGAATTACAAAACAACCTAAAAAGAACTAACAAAATGGTAGTAAGTTTATACCTATGAATAATTACTTTAAATGTAAATGCACTGAATTCTCCAATCAGGAGACATGGAGTGGCTGAATAGATTGAAAAAGAGAATCCAACTATGTGCTGCCTACTTGAGACTCACTTTAGGTTTAAGGGCACACAGGCTGAAAGTGAAGGGATATTCCATGGGAATGGAAACAAACAAAAAATGGGGGTAACTATGCTTATATCAGACAAAATAGAGTCTAAGACAAAGACTTTGGTAAGACAAAAAGAAAGTCATTATGTAGGGTCCAGCACAAATAACACCCTTTTTAAATGACAGAATCTTTTATTACCAAATCATAAGCATGTAATTCTCTAGCATAACAATATCACACTCAAGCATACCATATGACATTTTAGGTGAAATGTTCAAATTGCTGTCCATCACATGTGCGATATTCACATACCCTACCAACTACACTCAAGCAAGCCTTCTTTCTGCCAGACCTTGTGTAATGATAAAGGCATCCGTTCACCAAGGAGTTACAACATTTGTAAATATTTATGCATCCAACATAGGAGCACCTAAATATATAACACAATTATTAACAGGCCTAGAGGAATAAATAGACAGCAATACAATAATAGTAGAAGACTTTAATACTCCTCCTCTTCAACGAATAGATTGTTCACACATAAACTGTTGGGAACCACCCTGCCTGGTATCAGAAGCTGTAACCCCCGCCTAGGCTAAGGCTGAGGGAACGACCTTGGAACCGTAAGCCAGCAAGGAGACAAAAACTTATCTCCCTGGCAGGAGCACCGCTTCTGCTCCTTCTTACTTCACCCTGCCTGAACCCCAATGCTTGGTCATTTAGCCAATGACGGGTAAGATTCCCC
>PVIA01018998.1:0-11492 GCA_004024845.1 Tonatia bakeri | reverse complement strand
TTTTTTACATAAAATGTTGCTTTATAAACCAAATCAAGATACAATCAAACAGACAGTAGGATAAGGGGAAAAAAAGAAAAGAAAAAAAAATAGAAAGAAAGAAGAAGAAAACACAGAGAGAGAGAGAGAGAGAGAGAGAGAAAGAAAAAATAAACACCCACAACCAAAGCAAATTTAAAACATAAACAAACAAAAAGGAAACACACACACACACAAAAAACTCTTGTTGGTTTCTGACTGGCCAAATCGGTGTTTCTGTTCCTGCCAGCGCAAGCAGGCTGACGAGCGAGCGGTGAGACTGCCTTTCACCTTTCTAAGACAGAACTCAGTCAGACTCAGGGCTGGCCACCAGCTTTCCCCAGAAGCGATTGCTGTGTCCGTCTGGGCTCAGGGCACAGGCTGCAGAGGTGGCCGTGCGTTGCACCCCTCCCCCAGCTTCGCAGCCACGGGCTCTACGCTCAGCAGAGCCCCCGCCTCTCTTCCGGGTCACGGTGCCTGGGCCGGGACTGTGAGGGGTCCCGAACTTCCCCTCGTGGGCTCCCCGTTCTTGGGCAGCACCGTCTCTCCTCTGGTCTCGAGACGCACCCTCCGGGGCCTGGGAAGGGTCGCGCACCTCCCTTTGTATCCGCCGCGGACCCCAGCACCCGGGAAAAGCTGTGTCCCCTCTGGGATCTCGTTTGAGCGAGTAAACCCGCAGGGCGCGCGCTCGTGACAGATTGTCTCAGCTCCGGAAGCCCTTCCCTGTTCCCGGCTGGGCCGTGGGGTCTCAGTCCACCCTAAAACCACACACACCCCTGTTTGGGGGCGCGGGTGCCCACGGGAAGGACTCCACCCCCATGACAAGGCCTCTCCTGGTCCGGCAGACTGGGTACTCACTGTTCCCCGTGGGTGCGCACAGCTCCTGCGCCTCTGCTGGTTCCAACCCCTGACTGGGGACAGGGCCAGCTGGGCTCTCCCGGACGCCCTCCACGCCCAGCTGGGTCCCTTCTGGCCTCCTACCGTCAGTTCATTCAATATCTGGATAACTTCTGATGCCCTATTTTCATAAATGTTGCGATATCCGTGGTCTCCTAGTCTGTTTCTCCTCAGAATGGCCAAATTCTCCCCTGCGCACCGGAGAGGGGGATCAAGACTCCTCCTCTCAAGCCGCCATCTTCCCTCCCTCTCTGTGTCTTCTTTAATTTGTTTCTTCAATGTTGTGTAGTTTTGTGAGTACAGGTCTTTCACCTACTTAGTAAAACTTATTCCTAAGTACTTTTATTTTCCTCGTTGTTATAGAAAATGGGATTTTTTTTTTGATTTCTGATTCTGATCTTTCATTGTTGGTATATAAAAATGCCTTTTATTTCTCAATATTGACTTTGAACCCCGCTGTTTTGCCAAACTCGATTATTAGGTTGAGTAGCTTTTTGGTGGAGTTTATAGAGTTTTCTACGTACACTGTCAAATTATCTGCAAACAGTGACAGTTTTGCTTCTTCCTTTCCAATTTGGATGTCTTTTATTTCTTGTTGTGGCTAGGACTTCCAAAACTATATTGAATAGAAGTGGTGAAAGTGGACATCCTTTGATCTTAGTGGGAAAGCTTTTAGTTTTTGCCCACTGAGTATGATGTTGTCTGTAGGTTTCTCATTTATGGCCTGTATTATATTTAGGAATGCTCCCTCTACTCCCACTTTGCTGAGTGTTTTTATCATAAATGGGTGCTGTACCTTATCAAATGCTTTTTCCACATCTAATCTTGTGATTTTTGTCTTTTTGTTTGTTTCTGCATTTCCTGATGCTCTTCTTTGCTAGCTGTCTTTGTAGGGTGAACTTCTATGGTAGGAGTTTTATGGAATTCAGTGGTGTGGTCTCTTTGATCTCCTTGTATGAATGCTCTAGGGTTGCCCTTTTTCAATTTGTGTGGGCTCTCTTGTTATACTTGGGCTTTACCTGTTGGTGGTTCCTTTGTTGGTGGGTTCTCTCTTCCAGTGGGTTTGCTGGTGTTTACCACTCCCATCTTGTATGTGATCTGTGACAGGTAAAGGCAAAATGGAATAAAACAATGGGAGAGTATTCTATGGGATTTATGGTACCAATAAGTAGAGTACAGTTGGGAGATCCTTTGGAGAAGTATAGTGATAACTCTGGTATAACTATCATCCAACTATCCACTTTTTATAAAAGGTGAATGTTGGGAACTGCCCTATCTGGTATCAGAAGCTGTAAGCCCCACCAAGGCTAAGGCTGAGGGAATGACCTTGAACCGTAAGCCAGCAAGGAGACAAAAGCTTATCTCCCTGGCAGGAGCGCCGCTTCTGCTCCTTTTACTTCACCCTGCCTGGCCCCCAGTGCTTGGTCAGTTAGCCAATGACGGGTAAGATTCCCCAAGGGGGGGGCGACCTAAGACAGGCACAATCACGTGGGAAGCCCCAAGGAAGGACTTCGGGGGCTACAGCAGAAGGGGGTGATGGGCCCTCGCCCCTCGGCTTTGACAAAGCCTGAGTCCTCATTGTCTGTGAGAAAATCTCCTTATCTCTTGGCTGCCTTAGTTCCCTTGCTCCACCTAAGCCTGAAACAATGACAGGGTGGTGCCACCCTGTGTTGGAAAGGGCGGTTCCCCAGGTGATCAGGCCTAAGAAAGATTATGTAAAATCCTGTGAAACCTGTTTTGTTTAGAATGCTCTCTAAACAAAGAGAGAATGAGAAGGGTCCAAGGAGGAAGTAAGTTCGTTCTTAAAGTCTTTTACAACTCTTTGACCCTGACTCAAAATAGGCCCTCAGACTTCCTTGTTGTCTATTGTTTGATCCTTACTTCCTGGCAATGAGTAATGAGCTTTACCTGAATTCTTATGCAAATGTACCCAATAAAAGCCTGTTCTTTTGGAGGAAAGAGGAGCTCTCCCCTAGGAGCTCGCCCCTGAGGAGGGTGGCCTGGCACTCCCCACTAGAGGGAGTGGCTATTTCATCCCTATTTCTTCACAAGACTTGGTTGTCTCTGTGTATGTTTTTCTTGAGTTTTGACGAGCCATCTACAGTGTTCCTCAGTCACTGCCGGTCGGTGGCCGCGATAGGTGAAAAAGAGATAAGACTCTTATTAGAGGGGAGAAAGAATGTGAGCTGCATTCAGAAAACAGAGGGCTTGTGCAAGGTTAGATGGTGAGATATAGTGACAGTATGGGACAGAAACTAGGCGTAGTGTGCCAGAGAATGGAGTTAACCACAACAGTAATAAAGCTCAGGAACATAGTGAAATGGGCCAAGACCAGGAAGGGGTGCTGTGTAGTATTTATAATAATATGGAACAACAATTATTTACAAAAATACTGGGACAACAATAATATGACAAGAAATATATGATCTGAATAAAAAGAATGGAAAGTAAAAGACCAAGAGTAGTGTGTTATTGTGAGAGAAGAAAAATTAAAATGCAATGTGAAAGGGAGAACAAAGACCAGTCAAACAATGCAATCAAACAAACCAACAAAACAAAACTAAACAAAGAAGATAAATAAAAAAATAATAAAACAAAAGAAATAAAAATAATGAAAGAAATAATAATAAAAATAAAAAATAAAATGCAACTTCTGTAGGATAGCAAAGTGAAATTTGTCTCAGTTTCTCAGTTGGCATTAGCCTTCTGATCTCTGGATCAGTCTTTGGTCCTTTCACAGCTCTGGGTCTTATTGTCTCCTGTTTGGGAGAAAAAAAAACCCTCCTGCTGACTTTAAATCTGCTAAGTGAGTTCCGCTGGTCTTCTGGATGCTGCAGGCAGAGGGGGGCTGGGCTTGACTTTTTTCCTTTCCTGTGGTTTTGGCTAGTCTGGTCTGCAATATTCACATGTGCCCGGCTTCCAGCCCAAGCCCTCAGAGCAGTGCGCTGCCCGCACTGTCCATCTGAGCCAGGCCAGTGCCTTTAATCCACCAAATTGTGCTGCATGTGAGGTGCACTGAATAGGAGCAACTTGCATCCCTCCTTCTCCCTCTTTGCTGGCCTGGGTGCTGCGGACTCTCACAGTCCCTTCCCCTATTAAATTAAGTCTCTCTGGGGACTGCTATCTCTCTGAACCCTTGCTGCCCTCTTCTAATCAGTCTGTGGGGCGCCCCTCAGCCCCTCCCTTTTTGCTGGCCTAGATACTTTGTGGTAGAGATCCTTGCACAATGGCTGTGCGCTTTTTTTTTTGCAGGCTGCCTTTCTTAACAAGGGCTTGGCTTTTTACACAGCCCAAATCTCTGACCAGCCCCCAAGACTCTCTGGGTCACGGCCAGTCACAGCCCAACTCTTCTACCATCTTCAGGTGTCTCCCTGCTCCATGATTTCCCTGGTACTGTCCCAGCCAGCCACCACAGGGAATGCCCACTGCTGTGTGTCTCCCACTGCATCTTTATCCCCCTACAACTTCAAGCATCCAGATTTTTCCGAGGCAGGACTGGCTTCCCTGCTCTGGGAGGGGTGGGAGCTGTGAAGTTAGAAACGCTGCCCTGGCTCCCCTCCAAAGGTCCTACTGCAGCAGGGACTAGGACTGCAGCTGCTGTGCTGTGGCCCCAGGCACAGGGCCTGGTGACCTTCCCGTCTGCCTACAAAATTTCCTTACTGTCCGTTTTTATTGTCCTCTGCAATCTTTGACTTCCAAACTTCATATAAGCTGGAATTCCATTTGTGGTTCACTCTGTTCTTCAGAGGATCAGCTAGATGTATCAGCTGGGTGCACGAGCAAGTGGGTTCAGCTCCCACCTACCTCGTCGCCATCTTCCAACCTCAATGTGGTTTCTTCTTTAATCCGTAGTTGTAGTGTGGTAGAAAATCCTGTTAAAATGTCTGTACTTTGTAATCTTGTTAAGTCCCTGCCGCTTTGTTGTTTTAGCAAATTCCATCCCTTGAGGCCTGTGCCTTTGATCCCCAAGTAAGGGAGATAAGAGAGAGATGGCCTGGACTTCCGCAGGTAGCCGGTGACCTTGCCCCTGCTCCCTGCCCCCTCCCCTTGCTCTTTGTCTCCCAAATAAGGTAGTTAGATTAACTCCCAGTTTTTGCAACAAGTTTACCCAAATAGGTAGGGGGTCCGGGGCTATTTAAACCCCTGATAATTGGCATTCAGCCCCCGGATTTGGAGATTTGCCTCCCTGGTCCCGTGCACGCATTAAAGTGTCGTACTCCGACACTGCTTCGTTCGTGTGAATTAATTTCCCGCAACAGTAGGACTTCTATTCTGTCTGATTTCTGACAGTTCTGAATGATGGTTGTTTGATAGTTTAGTTGTAATTTTGGTGTGGTTGTGTGAGGGGATGAGCTTGTTACAGAACAAACAAGGGTGGCCTGGGACGATAATACTATTACTGAAAGAGACTCAGGTCCGTCATGTCCACCATCTTATAGGAAAGATATCTCTCAGTGCCAGAGATTCGTGAAAAGGAAAGGAAACGTTTATTTAGTACTATACAAACTTAAAGCAGTGACCTAATGTCTTCATCAAAATCCTAAAGTCCCTTAAAACACCCACAAACATACACAGTCCTTCCTTCCCCCTTTGCCCAGTCTGGGGTACCATATCTCAGGAAAGGAAATAGAAGTCCTTGGCTCAGGCAGACCCTGGTTCTTCCCAGTGATCCTTGTGGGCTGGGAGACCTTCTTCAGTTCCCGGCACCATCAGCTGTGTCGCTGTCCAGGCAGGATCTCCAATTAATCCAAAGCCATGCAGCACCGTCTCATGGCCTACTGGTAAGAGTTCTTTCACCCTTCTTCCAGGCAAAGTCTCTCTTGCTCCCCAGGCTGCGTGGAGCCATTGCAGCTGTACTCTGCACTGGGTGAACTTGGGTGAGTTTGTGCTTGGAATTCCGAACCTCCATGTTTTGTTGAAGGTCTTGACTTTATTTGAGCTGTTCTTAGAAAATCCGCGAGGTGGCACCAAAGGATAAGGAAAAGGAGAAAAAGGCAGCTGTTTTATTTTACTTTTTATAATTTGGTCTTTGAATTGCAGCTGTACTCCAACCTGTAGTTCCCAGGTCAACATCGACATCAGTCAGTAGGTTGATTCTTTTACCACGCTCTTCAGGGTGAAAAGGGAAGATGTACAGTAAGTGCTAATGAGTCAGAACAGCTATTATTTTTAAACTTTAATGAGGTACCAGACAAGAAAGGCAGTGGATTTCTTTCTAGCAACCCGTGTGGTCCTTGGAGTCATGCTTTTACTGAATAAGGCTGTTCGTGTTGTCTGGCCATGTGCCCAGAGAAAAGACACTGCCTTGATTCAGGGCTGCAGAAAGAGATGGTTGTATAGTCATTTTATAGCACTCAATTTCTAAACTATGGGAAAAGAACAGGAAATACAAAATGATTTATTTATTTATTATTATTTTTAACAGGAGAAAAATCGAAATTTTAGTATGTATGCACAGGTAATTCACATAAGCATGGGAATTCCCCACTGATTTGTTTTAAGCCTACAGGACCCAGTATTTCTAGGCAGTTTCCTGTCCAAATACTAACCAGGCCTGACCCTGCTTAGCTTCTGAGATCAGTTGAGATTGGGTTCAGGGTAGTATGGCTGTAGACCTAATGATATGAGCAATAAATATGCAAGCATGTTATAGGTTTCATACACAAAAAACCTAGATCACTTTTCTGATTAGTGGCCCAATGTGGAAGGACAGTAATATTGACTATAATTTCTTTAGTGCCATCAGTTATCCTGGGCATCAAAAGATAATTTTTTATTGGCTACATATAATAAAGCATACTAGGTAACTCTAGATGATTAAACTTTTAAACAACTGTGACTTTTGGAAGAATGAAGCAGGATGGCACACATGCTGCCACTCCTAATGGTACTACTGAGCCCACATTACTAATTGATTATTGCACATTTCCCATCATCTCCAGACATGACCTCAAAATTGTTTTGAACACTGTGCTTCAGGCAGAACTACCACCTGATTGGAGTTGTCATGTGAGATGAAGCCTTTTGCCATTCCTGATGTAGATCATAAGACAAAGTTATCTTTCTTGTGTTTTCTTGCTGAGTTTTTTTTTTTTAAACTTGTGGAAAGGTTTATGGATACACAGCTTGGGCTTTGTATTTCCAGCTGAATCACTAAATGGCTCATTGATTGTTATGTCACTTTGAAAAGTGGGCCATTTTAGAAGTTCTACTGGAGAATTTGACAGGATTGCTGAGGCAAGGCTTCATTTGATTTTTTGAGCTTTTTATTCCATGCCAGACATTGATGGCAGCCAACTTCTGCAACAGATGGGAAATTGTGTGTTTCAGGAGGGAAAGCAAATGGGTTGTACCAAATGTGAATCCAATGCTTCAGGGTAGGAAAGTTTTCTCTGATGGCAAGTCAATACCAAATGACCCTGAATGTTCATGTCTGTGTACTTGATTGCTTTCTTCCCTGTATCTTGGAGTTGCCAGCAGAGGCAGGCAAATGACTACCCTAAACAAAATAATGTGATAGGAATCACATTATTATCACATGTGATAGCCCACTTAGGCTATAGTTTTCAAACTTGAGAAGTAAAATGGTTTCATTAAAAATGCATTAGGCATAGAATGAAAAAGCAAAGCCCTCATGTTTGGTTGGCACATAATTATTAGACTCTTTAGGATTACATGAATTTGTTTTGCAACTGATACAACACAAATGACATCACAACTTTTTGAACCAAGGAAGCAATTTCAAAACTCAATATTTCAGGAAAAGGAAAACAAATAGGCCTTGTCTGTTAGTATACAGTGGCCCTAAAAATACACACCTGCAATTTCATGGCTGACCTGTGTTGTAATGTCCTCCTAGTGGTTCACTTACTGAAATTTTAATTCCTGGGACTCTACATTTGGCCCAAGATGATGGAGATGTAAAAATCATTACATAGTCTTTCTCAGTAAGGAAAAGTAAGGCAAGGTGATCAGCATAACTTTAATTTTTATGGTGTATCTCAGGAGAGAAAAGGCTATATAGAGTGCTTGAATCCTGGCTGTGTGGCTTTGGGCAAGGCTTGAGTATTTCTCTGACCTTTAGTTTCTTCATCTGCAACTGGAGTAATCATATATGTCTTAGACTTTTAGGAGGAGAGATGAGTTAGTACATGTGGAGTGTCTAGCACAGGTGCTGATATATTGAATGGTCTCAGTATGTTTTATTTGTTATTTTTTTATTGCTTTGAATGGCAGTGTTTTTTCTGTTTTATATAGTCTTTAGAAAAAATAATCTTGGGATTATAGAATGGAAAAGCTTCCAAATAATTTTCCTGTGTTTGAATTTTAACCTTCTACCTCTAGCTTTAATCTTTAATTTTCCTGTGTTTGATTTTTAATCTTCTACCTTTTTGTTCATACTTCTTATGGTAGATTATAAAAATGGCCAAATTCTTTCTCCATTCCTCTCCACACCCTTTGCCATGAGACTTGAAGCTCCTGCCATCAAGAGGGAGCTTTATTTGTTTTTCCCTCTTTCTGAATTTATCATGTGGCTTTCTTTGGCCAATGAAATGTTAGCAGACATCACACCAAGAAAAGCTTGACAAAATCATTGAGTGTTTCTGTTGGTTCTGACTCATTTCACACTGAAATTCAAGATTCTTTACATACTTGTTAGGATTCGTTTGAAGGTCATTTCCAGTTGGTGAAAGTTTTATGAAGTCCAGCATAGCAGTGAGTCACCTTTCAAGTTGTCTCGTGCCATATCTACAGCCTGCCCTGAGCTTCAAAGCCAAGGACATCACCAAGAAGTGTTGCTGAGTAAAGAAGCAGGGTATCACACTTCATATATTGTAAAACAAACCTGAATCATAAGACAGATGTAGTTCCTTTGACCTTTCTGTAGAATTGCATTATTTCCTTGGGGAAATGGTTTTACCTTATCAAGAGAAAAACTAAATTTAAGCATTCTGTGGTAAAAAAATGACTCATCTGCCATCACCATAAGAATGCCCAGAGCAGTGTGCTGGAGGATAAAAACTCATGGAGATGAACCAGTCATTCCAGCCAAGAGCATGTAGCTTCCAGTCAGCTCCCAGGTATTAATCAAGTTCAGTGAAGAAGAGCTAAGTGACTTAGATGACTACCCTGGATTCATGAACAAGTAATGACTGTAGCATGACACTGAGGTTCTGTGTTTGTTTGTTATGCAGCATTATTAAAGCAATAGATAATGGTTACACTTCTATGATAGCTCACATTCTCCTGTGTTGCAATTATGGCTTATTTATCAGGCTTCCCAGATGTATCAGAAACTCCTTGAGAGTAGGGACCGTATCTTATTTACCTTGTACCCACAGGCCCCAACACAGTACCTGATGGGCAATAAATATTTGTTACCTGAATTTCTCCCCCACTCATTGGTTTATTTGTTCTTACATTCATAGTTTTATTATTGAATGCCTACCACATGCTAGACACAATGCTGGGTGCTAAAATTACAAATGTGAGTGAAAGTGACATTAGAAGAGTCCCATGATTAGGAATGAAAACTCTGTCAGCATACATGCTTTCAAATGTGAATGAATGAATAGATAGATAAAACAATTACCAAATTTCTGTTGAGAGAAGTAAAAGGAGGAAAGATCTATTAGAGAGTTAACAAAAGTGGAATGGAGGGGGTAAGGCTGGGGAGTAGTGGGATAAAATTCTAAAATACAGTTCTGGAGGGCTTAGCTGATCGGCTAGGGGGCTTTGATTAGGGTTGAAAGGTGAAATATTTACATAGGCCAGGAAAGTAATGTAAACAAGTCAAGAAGACCAGATGTGAAGGTAGACTGATGGGGACCATACAAGTCTGGAGAGCACATGCCTGTCTAAAGGCCTTGTCTAGATCTAATTCAATGATTTTTAGACTTGCAGGTACATGGGGATCACCTGAGCACCTGTCTCTGGGGCTTCAGTTTCAGGAGAGGGTGGTGAGGACTGAGAGTGCATATTTCTAACAGTCTCCCAGGTGATGACATGCTCCTGGTTTCCCCATCCACTGTCTGAGAAATAAGAATCTAGTTGATCGTTGCAATGTTACAATATAGGTCTAGGTTTGTCAGTTCATTGGACCTTTTCAAAAAAACCCATACATCTCTGTTTTATCCAAAATTCCCTGATTTTTTGTAGTAGTAACTAATGATTGTAAAGATACCTATAAAATAGGAAACCTCTTTTAGATTACTTCATGGAATTATGAACATGAACTATTCTAATTCTAAATGCTGAGACATCACCCCTACTGATTTCACTGTACTTTGGACTTTGCATTTCATGGGTTTGCCCTTGTGGTTATATTTTACATTTCTCTAAAAAAATTTTAAGCTTCTTAAGGGCATGAATCTTCTTAAAATTTTTAAGAATTAGGATCTTCTTAGACAATTTTTTTTATCTGCTAAAATAGGTGGCTGAATGTTTCATACCAAGTGGGAGGTCAGTAGATACTAGCAAACTAACTAATGGAGATAAGTGAGTATTTCATAAAGTTGGAATGGATTCTCATGTATTATCAATGGGAGTTTTATTTTGGTGTGGTCAAGCAAAAGAATTGCTTAATTTTATTAATCACCTTCATTTTAGAGAAAACATTAATAGTTTTAGGAAGTTTTAGTCTGCATGGGAAAAAATTTACCACACTGAGGTGGTTATGATGGCATCATAATGGGCTGTACTGTCATTGTTGAGTAGTTAAAACACAAATCAAACTCAGTACAGGAAAGGGCTCAATATTCTTAATGATTTGTGAGCCAGTACTGAAGTACAGATGTGCAAAATTTCTCCACAAACCTAAAGAGGTTGAAGATGACGTGGTGGAGTAGAATTCATGGGTGCAAATGCATTTTACTCCAGGATTCTGAGTATCTTTGAAGAGTCAACCTTGGGCAGATGTCATTGTGAACTTGTCAGACTCTAGAGGATTACTTCTGAAAACCAACAACCCCTCATTTAAGGCACAGCATCCCTTCGTACCTGTATGGCACTCTAGAGTTTATTGCTTTATTAGCTAAATTGATCCTCACAGCTATTCTGGTAGCTCAGATGGTATCAAGAAAATTATCTAAAACTTGAAAATGGGCAAAAAGGAGGATGTTTTGCTACCAGCAAGAATAATCCTTCAGGGATTATTTAAGTCTACAAGGGTGTAGGGGTGTCCAACCTTTTGGTGTCTCTGGGCCACACTGGAAGAGGATTTGTCTTGGGCCACACATTAAATACACAAACACTAATGAAAACTGATGAACAAAAAAAGGTTTTAAGTAAATCTATGATTTTGTGTTAGGTTGCATTGATAGCTATGAATGTGGCCCATGGGGCTGTGGGTTGGACACCCTTGGTAGACTGTCTATTGAGAACTTCTTTAAAGCATAAGATAGTAAATATTTTAGGTTTTGCATAATATGTACATTACCTGTTGAATCTTTCCCTTCCTTCCTTTCTTCTTTCCTTCCTCCCTCCCTTCTCTCTCTTCCTTCTCTCCCTTCCTTCTCTCCTTTCTTCCCCCCTTTCCTTTCCTTTCCTTTCCTTTCCTTTCCTTTCCTTTCCTTTCC
>PVIA01018997.1:0-11492 GCA_004024845.1 Tonatia bakeri | reverse complement strand
GCCTGCTCTGCTCTCTCCAGGACTTCCGTCCCCTCCACTGCCTCCCACAAGCAAACTGGGCCCTTGCTGTGCTGGCTCCAGGGCGGTGGGCTGGTGCACTTTCTCGGACTCTGTGGGCTTCCCCGAGAAGTCTCCTGTGAGGCTGGGAGAGTCTCCCGGCCTCAGTTCCCAGACGGGGCTCTTAAGCTTTGAAATGCGGTGGCGCTGCCCGTTTTCACTTAGTTTGTGTGCAAACGTGTGGCTGCGGATAGCCAGCTGCCCCGCGCCCCTCACTGGGTCTGCTAGTCACCTCCGCGCTTCCGCGCCCAGGGTCCGCCACCGGTCCGTCCACTGCCGCTGCCGCTGCCGTTGCCGTCTGCGCCCTGCATGCCCGCGCCTGCCAGCCAGCGCCTCTTCCCGCCGGGAACCCTCGACCCCACTTCGCAGGCCTCCCGACTCCGCCGCTCCTTACCGGTCTGGATGTACTGGAGCCCGACTTCTGTTCAGTTAATTTCCCTCTGTTCTGGTTGTTAATTGTTTCTCAATCTTTGTTGTTTTCAGTCTTGGTTGCGCGAGGAAGCACAATGCGACTGCCTATGCCTCCATCTTGGCCAGAACTCCTGCAGTGTTAGTTATAATGGCATTTCATTATATCACATCCTAATGAGATCATTTAGCGTTTTCCCTAGCCCTCCCACGCTCTGGTTCTTTGGGGGCTTCTACAGAGCATGGGTGTTTTAATCATTTCTGAGCCCAGTGACCAGCGAGGTCCCGGTTACTAAGCACTCAAAAGAGGGTGTTGGGTAAACTAACAAACCAATGTTTCTGTGTTCTCAACTACTCTCGAACTCGTAAAGACCCAAAACTTCACTCGTTCCTGCAGCCTTCAACCCCAAATTTGTTCTTATATAACATGTAGTGACCCTCTTTCATTTCTGATGACACTTCAACAATCTGAAAATTATTTCTACACCACAGTGGGCTTATCAAAGCCTCTTTTAATAAAGCTGTTATTTCTTTACAAAGATGTTCTCATACCACATGCTCATAATATTAAATGCTTTCTCACATAATTAATATGTAGTGTTCAAGTTTGGGATGCAAACTGAGACATGTTGTACAAAGAATGGTACTTTAGAAATAGAACACTATTGGGACAAATACTTTTGTTCTTCTTCAGGAGTATCAAGAGCAGCCCCATCAATCTTTCTCTCTTTTTCTTCCAATACTACTTCTACTTCTGTGGCTTCTATTACTATTATCTCAGTATTAGCAATTGCCAGCATTTAATGAGCTCTTACAATATTATATTTTTATAGTAACCAACAGGTGCAAGGTTGTAGGAGACCATTCTGCATGGCATGGGCCAGGTCCCACTCAGAGATGCACAGGACCCATGCCTATGGATAGGTTCTCTCACGAGGAATCAGGCCTGCAATGTGCCCAGGCCGCTTTGAGTCGTGCTCTTACTAAAAAAACTCCCTCACCCTGAATTGAGGACATTCACTGCAAAGTAACTTCCTAAAATCCATGCTAAACCTTCCAAGGATGAGTGTAACCAGTTCAACCACTTTTGCCTTTTCATTTGCAAATATCCCTCTTCTGTGATGTGATTAGTGTCATTGGCTCCTTCGTTTCCTGTAAAAGGTAACCAACCACCTAAAGCCAACCTGTGCATAGTAGATGAGCACCATCATGTAATGGGCAGAGAGATAGAAATAAAGGCCGGTCATGGCGGAGGCTGCGGCTTTTGCTCCCCTTGAGAGAAAAACCATGCTGTCCCTTTTCCTCCACCAGACTTGGTAGTCCATGTGAATGTCTCATTTCATCCATAATGACGCAGGCACTGCGGGCTGATGTCTGCATCATGAGGTGATATCTCATTGTGATTTTGATTTGCATTTCCCTAATGATTAGTGTGGTGTTGAGCATCTTTTCATATGTTTGTTGGCCATTTGTATATCTACTTTGGAGAAATTACCTAAGTCTTTTGTTCCTTTTTAAATTGGTATATTTTGTTATTGCTGTTGAGTTGTAGGAACTCCTTATATATTCTGGATATTAATTACTTATCAGATATACAATGTGAAAATATTTTCTCCCATTCTGTGGCTTGCATTTTTACTTTGCTGATTGTGTCCTTTGATGCACAGAAGTTTTTAATATTGATGTCATCCTAGAAGATTATTTTGAACATAGAATTCTATATACATCTAAAATATAAATCATTTATGAAGACAAAATAAAGATATTTTAGATTTGCAAAGATTCAGATAATAAGTATTTCTGGAAATACTTATCTGAGTCTGTTTCAAAGTAACAGGAAGTTGGGAAGAGAGAGCTCCTAAGAAGCAGTAAAACAGTATAGGGTTATACAAAAAGAACCCTCCAGGATGAATCAGGATACAGTAGACCCAGAAAGTAATAGTATGGTGAAAAAAATGATCTTAGTGGTATGGTGATAAAGGTATATATCTTTCTGGTCATTAAGAAAAAAAAAAAGAAGGTCTCTAGAAAAAATGTGCATAAGATAGTCATTAACACAAATGCCAAGAAAACTAATATATGATTTGATTTTGAACAATTGATACAGTGTAACAAGAGAGAACCAATTCAATCTTGGCAATGGGAGCAGTTGTATAGGTTGTAAATGCCAATGTTTTTGTGCTATATTCAGTGTCATTTTTGTACAGGCATGCACCTTGATTCACAAGGAAATAAGATTTACATTAATGATAAAAAGTAAAGATATTTTATCTGGCTCTTGTGGACAGAATCATGTCATAGTGAACTTGATTATAGTAATGGTATAGCTGATAGAGGGCTGGGGGTGGATGTGAAATGGGAGGTGGGGACCAATGTAAAAAAGGCCATGTTGTGGAAGTCAATACATACCATGTAAAGTACCAGGATTAGTAAGTGGAGATTTAGCTGCATTATAAATTTCAATAGCAGCCCTGGGGTCTAGCTTAGTTGGTTAGAGTATCCTTCTCATATGCCAAGGTTGCCGGTTTGATCCCTGGTCAGGGAATATACATGATACAAACAATGGATTCATAAGTAAGTGGAACAACAAATTGGTGTCTCTCTCTCTCTCCCTCTCTCTCTCTCTCACACTCTCCTCTCCCTCTCCTCTTCCTCTTGTTCCTCCTCTCTCTCTCAAATCAATAAATAAAAAATATTTAAATTGCAATGGCAATTCATAGAGAAATTAAAACTAAAAATATACTTATTAAGAGATAAAAAGGAGAAACATCTCTGTGTTAAAATTTCCCATTTTCAATATTGGAATGTTAATAATTTGATAGGTTAAAATATAGAGATAGAAAGTATAATTTATAACTGCATTCATCAAAGTTATTTTATAAACTACCTGAATTAAATTTACCCATGGCAATTTTTTAAAATTCCTATTCCTTGGCTATATACCCCAGATGAGTTTAGAGTGGGCTCAGTAATGCGTATTTTAGGCAAGCAGCAAGTTTTTCAGGTAATTGTGTACACAGAAATTGGAGAACCACTGATTTAAATAATGGAAGTAGCCACACAAAAAAATCTGTTTTTTAAGCAAGCAGCAGGCTTTTCAGGTAATTGTGGTGTACACAGAAATTGGAGAACCACTAATTTGGAATAATGGAAGTAACCACAAAAAAATTAAGCATAAAAACTGTCCATTAAATTGGAAATTAGGATTTAGGGGGTGGCACAAAGTTAGAAAGGAGAAACACTTTAAGCTTTCCTTTTATTTCCTCCTGTGTGGTTTGAGTTTTTATTTCTGTGTGTAAATATTATGTTGATAACTAGAAAGTGAGTCAGGATGGAGGTTGCTGATGTCTTTACCGAATTCCTTCATCTCATCCCTAGATTAGTAAGAGACATGGAAACCATTTGAGATAGGCCCAGTATATGTTCTTCAGTTCTGACTCTGAATCATCTTTGGAATCTGGGTGCTCCCTACTATTAATGATAATATTTGTATCCCCTTAGTTATCTATTAGTTACACCTATAATAAAAATATGACAGAGATATAGAGAAAGAAATTTATACAATCATCTTTAATATACACTGAATATAGATGCTAGGTAAAATAATTTGTTCTGTTCCCATAAACCCCTAAGAATCCACGCAAACTTATCCTTACTTCTATGGCCTCTGCACCTTTTCTCCTCCCTCAGAGCCACTCAATTTCTCTACCTGTCTGCCCTCCCCCCATGTTTTTGGTTATATCCTCAAGGGTAACTTCAGATTTTTCCAGTACTGTGTAACTCTGGAGAAGGACTTTAATTTCTTTGTGTTCTTTAGAGCAAAACACTTATAAGACAAGTTTTTTTTCTACTATTGACATTATCTAATGTTCTAATTTCTGTGTTTTATCTAATGAAAACAGTTTCTACCTCTTTACTTCATTTTACTAAAGCTCCCATCCCATCCTGTGTTGTAACAATAAGAGGTGTCATGTGTTGAGTGTTGACTCTATGCCAGGCACTGTTTCAGATGATTTACAGGCACTATTTCCCTTAATCCTCACATCAGACTTATGGAGTAGAAGTATTAGTTTTACCTTACAGATGAGATAACTAGGTCTTTGAGGGGTTTAGTGATTTTCACAAAACTACACAGCTAGAAAGTGCCAAATACATACTAGAAATTCAAGTCTGTCAACAAAACCCAAGTTTTTCACCCAAGTTCTTCAACAACATTCTGTCTTTGTTAGTCCCTATTAGACCACCCACCATACATGTGGGCATCCGCATATCTTCCATTTCAATTCAGATTTTATCTCATAGAGATATATGTGGCTCAAAACCAGCATCATTCTGGAACTTGAAATACCTACATGAAGGCATTATACATCTTTCATTAGAGTGCAAGTGTGGGACTCCTCCCTTTTTCCATCTCCAAAATGGAGTTATAGGAACATATGTAACTGCTCCAAATTTCAAGAGATGTAGGTCTGGTGTGGTAATTTGAGCAAGAATTTTGGACTCACACAAACTTCAATTTAAATCCCAGCTTAATCATTTTATTAGTTTTGTGACCCTGAGCAAGTTGCATGAGCTACCTGAGCTTCCTATACCTCATGTGTAAAGTGAGATAATACTGTTATGTTTAACTTAAGGAACTACTGTAAAGTAAAGTAATGTAAAGCTCCTAATATGATGGTTTCCAAATGGTAGTTATTGCTCTTGTTAGAATCATCATCATTATTGTCATCACAGTCACTATTGCTAATTCAGCAGAAGATTTCTTTTTTTTTAAAGCTTTATTGAGTTATAGCTTACATACCATAAAATTTACCCATTTTGGTACATTTATTAATACTTAAAACTGTGGTAAAATACATATAACAAAATTTGACATTTTAACTATTTTTAAGTATACAGTTCTGTGGTATTAATTATGTTTACAATGTTGTGTAACCTTCACCACTATCTAATTCCAAAATTTCTTTGTCATTCCAAACAAAAACTCTGAAACCATTAAGCAGTAACTCACTGTTCTCCCCTTCCTCCATCCCCTGTTAACCTTAAGCTACTTTCTGCCTCTATGAATTTACCTATTCTAGATACCTCATATAAGTGGAATAATACAGTATTTACCCTTTTGTGTTTGACTTATTTCATCTCACATATTTTCAAGTTCATCCATGTTGTAGCATATATCAGTATGTCATTCCTTTTTCAGGCTGAATAATATTCCATTGTATGGATATATTGCATTTTGTTTGTTTATTCACCTGTTGATGGACATTTCAGTTGTTTCTATCTTTTGACTATTGTTGATATATTGTTGATAATGCTGTAGTTAACATTAGAATATAAGTATCTCTTTGAATCCCTGCTTTCAATTCCTTTGGATACATAGCTAGGAATGGCATTGCTGGGTCATATGATAATTCTATGTTTAGCTTTTTGAGGAACTACCAAATGTTTTCCATAGCGTTTGCATGATCTTAAATTACCACAAGCAATTTACAAATATTCCAATTTCTCCACTTCCTCTTCCACACTTGTTGTCGTTGTTGTTATTATTGCTAGCATCATGGATGTTAAGTGGTTCAGCAGCCACTTCCTAACCTGGGATCCCTTATGAGTGTGAAATGTGATTAAGACACTAGACAATAGATATGTGCCATACTTTTGAATACTGTGCTCAATTCTTAGTTCTAAAGAGATTTGGTAGAATTTTTCTATAATCTCTAGACAAAAAAAAGATAGTCTTCCTGTGTCTACAAGATTTTTGGAGAGCAATTTTGTTGCCAAGAAGGTGCCTTCATTTGTGAGGTTTTCAGTAGGCTACAAGTATTTGTAGTCACAACAATTAAATAAGCTTGACAGATGAAGTCCAGTATAGTAACACAATAGGCAACCATATTTTAAAAAATCGACTTAAGACACTGGATAGAGGTTTGTGGAATTGGCAACTGAAACATATTATTCCTATAGAGACAAGTTTATGGTAACAGTGGCTGGAAGAATACCAGAAGCAACATCAAGGTGACCCACTACATATTTAATGAGGTTTCACAATATAGCAAAAAAATTCAAGTATGTTATTGTGATATCTGATGGAACAGAAGCTTTCTCTTATCTACTTTTACCTTTAGATATTATTCTTCATTTGTAATGCTGAAGGTACATGTCACTCTGGGTGGATATATTGAGCTGACTTCATGTCAAATCAATGTTTCTACTCCCTTGGCACAAAGAAAGTGGAAAAGAGTGATTCAGGATGTACTTGAGCCTTAAAAAGAATAGTCACTACAGCCATAAAAGTTGTGACATTTTCTTGTCTGCCAATATGGTGTGAACTGAGGATACTCTTCCCTAGCAGTTTCGAGCAGCATTGGCAAAATATCTGCTTTTGTGAAGTTAGATGTTTATTTTTTTCTAAGTACTTGGCTACTGTTAAACATACATACACACACAAGCTAACACACACAGCGCTAATCTGTCAAATACTGTGTAAAGCCTTGTGAGTGAACTTAATCTGATTCAATAAGCAGAAGTGTTTACATAGAGCTTTTGCATAAAGCTAGTATCTTGATTTGGGAGGTGGTACAGACTAGTTGTTTTTTTGGTTATTTTTGAGCACCAACTTAGGATCTAGAGAAACCTGGCTCTACCACTTAGATATAGGATTCTGAACAAGGCTATAAATTTATTTGTCTCAATTTTCTCATCTGAATATAAAGATCATGACATCTATGTCATAATATGATTGTGGGGATTTTATGAGTCAATATCTGTAATGTGCTTAGTATTATGCCCCAAAGATTCTCTGTCTCAATAATAATAAATTAACTAATGTTTATGTACTCTTATTATAATGGCCTAATAAACAGTACCTATTAACAGAATTTTATAGGCATAAGAAATACTTGTGAAATATTTTTTTAGTAGACACAGACTGAATTGTTATTTTATATAAATATAAAACAGTAATAAATATAATGATAATAAAACCTAGCTATGGCAACCTTAGAGGAAAAATTTATTACTATGAGAGCCTGGATAGGAAGAAATGTTTCACTCCAGTAAGATGAGAGCCACCCAAAAATGTAATGAATCAACTCTGGAATCTAAGCATTTTCTGGAATGCTTTTAAGTATAGGCAATGACCAGTTAGTGGAAACATTGTAGAAGATATTTAAACATAAATGGCCGCCAAGTTCTCTTCCAATTTTGAGAGTCAGTACTTCATTCCCATTCCCACTAATCCCTTGACATCAACAGTGGCTTTCCCATCATTCATCAACGGAACAGAAGGTTCATAAAACTTTACCCCTAAACCTTCCTTTAGAATAGTTGCAGAAAGAACTAGACTCAATTTTGTTCTAATTGGTGGAGACTAGACTCCCTCGGGCTCCTTGAATGTCAGGTATAACTTGATCTGTTTCCTTTCTATTGAAAAGGGGTTGTGTTTACTTCCTTTTCTAAGCTGAGTTTCTAAACCCTTGATAAGTGGATGAAATATGGTTCTACTGCTAAGGAAATGAGGTGAAAACACCCACACAATAATCATTCCTTTCTTTCTAGCCTGGCTGAAATAAGCCAAAAGAAAAACAGAAAAATATCAAGCTAAAATTCTTTCAAGGATAAGCAACCTTGGGGGTTGTGTTATGATTCCTAATTTTTTCACAGACAGAATGGATGATGTAATGATAATTTGCAGATTAAGAAGTACAGAGATGCATCAAAATAATAACACATAGATAATTAACTTTTAGGAGCTTTATGGTTTCAGAGGAAGGTAAAATTTTCATTTTCATCATAAGCAAAAATTTTAGTTATTGTTTTGGCTAACATTCCAACATTTCTTTTTAGGCCCCTTATTAAAACAAATGTTTCTAGAGCAATTTATTTTCTGTTTATTGTTTTTTGTGTGGGCACTGTGTCCAAAAGGATAAGATGTAGCCCTGATCCTAAGGACCTTAGAAGTAGTCTAGTAGTTAGGAATCAAGGTGTTGTAGGCATACAATTTAGGTTTTAATCTTGAAGTACCACATATTCTCTATGCGATCTTGAATAGTATTATTTACTTCTTTGAGCATCAGTTTCCTCATCTATAAAATAGTGATAATAAGTGTTCTAGCTGTTATTATAAATTAAGTAATATATGTATAGCACTTAGAACAGTGTTTCAAACGTAGTGTATGCTCAACAAGGGTTGGCTATTATTATTGCCATTGTTTTATAATTATTATTACTACTACTACTAGAGTTTCTGAGAAGTAAGTTGTCCAGAATGGTCAAGAAGTAGGGTTTGAAGTTGTTCCTTAAAGATGGGAAAATTTTTATTTAGTTTGAAAGGAGAAGGTGATGGGAGAAAAATGAATAAATACCCATAGATATAAATATACATAGTTGTTGTTGGGAGTAGCCTGATTGGAGAAGTGGATGTCTTGGTGGGAAGCAATGCCTGATCATTAATTTTGGGTTTCATTGTGGAGGCTTAATTATCAAGATACTGGCTTTAATTTTGGTTTCACATGTCCTTTCTTGTTCAAGTGTCCACCACTTTTAACTTAATTCAACACCCAATATTAATTTCTATGTTCAGAAGAGAATGTGATTGGTTGGCCCAGCCTGGGCCATGTGTCCATCTGTGGTCTAATCATCTGTGGCCAGGTGTTTGAGTCAAGGAACATATTGAGTTGAGTATTAAGAAGTAAGGCAATGGTTATCAATAAGAGACATCATTTTGCTTACATATCTGGGTTGGAGATGAGGCAGGCCACCATGAGCTATGAGAAACTTGAGTTGAGACTTTGTTTTAGTTATCATGGTCTTGCAGTGTTTTGCATATAGTAGGCATCCAAAGAAATGTTTACTGCATTGAACAGATACTTGAAAAAAATATATTTAGAAATTCTCTATCTCCTTGATCCACTTCACACTATACGTACACAGCCCAACCTCTGCACTGGTTTCACACTCAAAAACTAATGTCACTTAAACTGCTTGAGTGGTCAAGAAAGCCTAGGCCAAGTGTACAAGTGCTTTACAATTACTTTCTTTAAGGGAGTAGTCCATACAGTTTGTAAGTTCTAACTCTCTAATTTTCAATTTTTCTGTGAGTTTTAGTACTAAATGTCAAGGATTTTTTTTGTACAGTCATATAAGGCTTAAGAAGAGTCATGTTTGCTTAAGTATGAAATAATTTAGTTTGCTCATTTATTAATCCATTCAGTTTTTACTCCTCTGATAATTTATGATAGGAATAGTTTATGAATTATTTAGATGACAAGACATCAGACATGAAGTCTTTAAAAAGACAATAAATAAATATTCTGAATTATAAAAACTTTGCCAATTTTTAACAACCCCTTCTAGTTTATCCTAAGTAAAAAACAAGCATCTACAAACTTTTAAATGATTTATTTTAATTTCTCTTTTCTCTCAATTTTATGTCATTTGTTATTCTCCATTATCTAATTATTGGATTGTGATGGTATCACACTTCCATAATGAAGTATTTTTTGAGAGGCCTTTTGAATGATGAAGGTATGAAAATTTCAAAGGTGTTCATTAAATTCAGCTAAAGGCAGGGGGGAAAAAAAGATATGAACCATGATTCTCAAAGCCCAACTGGTTTCATGTATTCATGTATTCTAAATTTAATTCACAATCCCATGACTTCATCACTTTTTATTCATTTAAAAGTATCCTATTCATAGACTCAATCATCTTATTACGATCTATAAAACATTTTTCATACTTTAACTCCACTACTGAAACACACTTTCTCTTTGCCTATAAAAGCTGGCACCATCTCAGTCCTAAAAAAAAGAAAATTCATCTCTAAAGAAATTTTCATTGGCAAATTTAAGCACTTTGAGTTTTTTGCTACAAATATTTTAAACATTTTAAAACTTAAATTGCATTCTGAATCATTTAAGGCCCTGAATTGCTAAGTAAAATAACATTATAGCATGCTTTTTCCAACATAAATTTTGTATTTTAGGGACTTGTGATATTATACCTATATAGAAGCCCCAATTCAATGTTTTTACTTTAACTTTTGGCAAGGCTGTCACTCCCTGCCCTGGTCCCAATGGTTTTTTGTGAGTGACTTAATTGAAAGTCCGCCCTTGTATGTGCTTTGCCCTTTGAACATACTGACAGGAGCATTCTGGAATGAACCAAATGCACTATCTTATGGAAGATCTGTAACTTCTTCCCTCTCCTCAAAGATCTACAGATAAAGCAACTAATATTTTGAGTCACCTTCTGTGCTCACAGTTCCCATCTGTTGTGGCCTGAAATTGCCATCTAAGTTCTTGCCATGTGAGGATCTGCAGGGTGCCCCTTGATCCGTCAACCAAGCATAAGCAGTTATACAAATAGCACACAATTTCAAAGGCAGATGAGCTATAGAATCAGGTTCCATTTGCTCATTCTTTTGCTGTGTTAAAAACTGAGCTCTTGAGGTTCCGGCCAAGATGGAGGCATAGGCAGTCGCATTGTGCTTCCTCGCGCAACCAAGACAGAAGACAACAAAGATTGAGAAACAATTAACAACCAGAACAGAGAGAAATTAATTGAACAGAAGTCGGGCTCCAGTACATCCAGACCGGTAAGGAGCACCGGAGTCGGGAGGCCTGCGAAGTGGGGTCAAGGGGTCCCGGCGGGAAGAGGCGCTGGCTGGCAGGCGCGGGCGCGCAGGGCGCAGACGGCAGCGGACGGACCGGTGGCGGACACTGGGCGCGGAAGCGCGGAGGTGACTAGCAGACCCAGTGAGGGGCGCAGGGCAGCTGGCTGTCCGCAGCCACACGTTTGCACACAAACTAAGTGAAAACGGGCAGCGCCGCCGCATTTCAAAGCTTAAGAGCCCCGTCTGGGAACTGAGGCCGGGAGACTCTCCCAGCCTCACAGGAGACTTCTCGGGGAAGCCCACAGAGTCCGAGAAAGTGCACCAGCCCACCGCCCTGGAGCCAGCACAGCAAGGGCCCAGTTTGCTTGTGGGAGGCAGTGGAGGGGACGGAAGTCCTGGAGAGAGCAGAGCAGGC
>PVIA01018996.1:0-11492 GCA_004024845.1 Tonatia bakeri | reverse complement strand
CCACCTAGTGACTCACCTCCCACATACATAGTGGTGTCAAAGATCAGTTCTCATACTGGAAACCAGATAGGGCTCTTCTACACCATTGTAGTGGGATATTCCAAGAATCATAAAGAAGTGATTGCTGGGGGAAGAGCTTCCCCAGTCAGCCTGCTCTCTCTTCTTTTTCATCTTGTTTAGGTAGAAGCCTCTCTCAGACATTTCTGCTATCTCTCACCTATCTTAAAAAATGAGACTGCTGGGACCCTTACCCTAACTTCTTTGCCTCCAGAGCACTCAGGAAGAACACAGCCTTACTGCAGGATCACTATCCGCCAGTCCATACCCATCCTGGTACTCCCTCATTAATGCCAGGGCCCGAGGAACATTCTGCAGACCACCTGCAGTAATCTTAGATTATGCATTCTGAACACAGAAGTCTGTGGAAACTATTAAATGTTATTAAAAATTATCTATATGGGCCCTGGCTGGTGTGCCTCAGTGGTTGAGTGCCAGCCTGCTAACCAAAGGGTCACTGGTTCGATTCCCAGTCTAAGGCACAAGCCTGGCTTTCAGGCCAGGTCCCCATTGGGATGCATGCAAGAGGCAACCACATGTTGATATTTCTCTCCCTCTCTTTCTCCCTCCCTTACCCTATGTCTAAAAATAAATAAAATATTTTTAAAAAACTTTTAAAAATTATCTATATGGGTGAGAAAAGGTGGTAATAGATTTACATTTTTTGTGGGGAGATAGACCATACTTAGAAAATGCCTCAAAGAGGCTGTAATTCTTCACCCTTTAAAAAATTTAAAAGTCTCTATATACAATGTCTCACCCTCTCTAGTAAATTACTCTCACCTAGACTACTTCCTTTTCCTTTATTTTCTGCTTTATGTCAAGGATATTACTCCATTGTAACCAATAAGTGAGGACATTTTTTCCCTAGGTTTTCATGCGCTCTTTAATGCTGTCTTGTTCTTATTTTTACAAAATGGATTGATTTTAAATTTGAATACATTTGTGTGGCCAAGAAAGTAATACTGTTCTCCACCTAAAAAATATTGGATTGAGCCCTGGCTGCTGTGGCTCAGCGGATTGAGCACTGGCCTGCAAATCAAAGGGCTACCACTTTGATTCCCAGTCTAGGGCACATGCCTGGGTTGCAGGCCAGGTCCCCAGTATGGGGCATGTGAGAGGCAACCACACATTGGTGTTTCTCTTCCTCTCTTTCTCCCTCTCTTCCCCTCTCTAAAAAATACATAAATAAAATATTTTAAAAGAAATATTGCATTGATACACCAGGGGCACAGACCACTTCCCCAGGTTTACCAGGGTAACACACTACGTCCACCTCAGAAGCCACACAGCCATTTGGAACACACATGGCTTGAGCTTTAGGGGGTCCAGAATTTGAATCTTTACCACACTGTTCTCCAGGTACTGGTTGACCACCTCTCTCTTTTCCTTTCCTCTTCTATAGAAAAGTTAATGGATTTTGTCTTGAATAGATTTTGCAGGGATGTGACATAACATGCAAAGTCATTCTTTATTGTGTAAATAATTTGTTCCTGGGAGAGACAAATACACAGAATAACCAGCCCTTTGGGTTGATGAGTGTCAGGTAAGTATTGACTTCCCAACTCCAAACAGGCCTCCTAGCTGCATAACAGGGATACACTAAGACTGGTGCAGAAACACAACAAAGATGGTGCAGAAACACAACAAAGAGGATGAAGATGATGACACCCAAAAGATTCTTGTTGAGGCTGTGCTCTCAGGATCATGGCTCAGCCTGTGGGAGGGCCTCCTCTGGCATCATGTACTTGGGCTGGAGGAAGTAAAGCAGGGAATTTGGGAGATTAGCACTGCAAGGGGCCCTCAGTCTTAATCCCAGGTAGCCCAGTCTCTGCTCACTTGGCCTGAATTCCCAGACTTCACCTTGGGCAGAGCAAGCACTTGTGCAGCTGTGGTGTAGTCCCTGCGGTTGCCATGAAGACACCTGGGGTAGAGGAAGGACAGGAGACAACCATTAGAACCAAAGTCGACACCGACCACACACTGCTGTTTCATAACCTGTGTGATGTTAACATTCCTCCACATTTATTGTGATATATGCAGTGCAGTAAGCCCTGTGGCACAGTGTGTGTTGGAAAAATTCCTGAAACCCAAATGTGTCAATAAAAGAATAAGGCCCATGAAATTCATAAAGGAATATACACCTGTTCAAAACAACTGTGTAGCTTATATGTAATGAGAAAGAAATGTTCAGGGTGATAGGTGAAATAAACAAGAAAAACAAATTACCTGCAAGTTCATATCACTCACTCCTCAGCTTCTCCCAGTTCCCTCCTATCCCCATGCAAACCAATCACTCACTTCTGAGACCACTGGAGGTTCATCCCAGGCTGTATGGAGAAAACCTGCACCATTTCCTGCTGCTCCTTGGAGAGGGTGGGCACGAAGCTGAAGGTGGGGTTAGGCACTTCTATGGAACACACACTCTGAGCATCATCAGGGGTTGCATCCCTCACAAACAGTTGATCGTTCATGATGCACAGACTGGAGCAAAAATGGACCCAAAGACAGCTGATGGATGGACAACACCACACCCTCAACAATGATCCTGCTTCTACTGTCACAAAGAAACCAGGTTCCTTCCATAGACTAACTGTATCTGATCCATACAGTCCTTGCCTGGTACCTCTGCTCTTCTCACAGACAGCACTTGGACAGATTTTCTACCAGCCTCACTAGATTTGTAGGATTAACCCCATTGTATTTAGTCTGCAAAACACTCTAAGGGAGAGGACAATCTAATCCCTTTTTCAGAGAAAGATACAGATAAGTCATATGATTTCACTAAGATATACATCTAGTTAGTGTTGGGGTCAAAAGGAGAACCCAGTGTTCTAACTCTAGAGCCCACACTCTTCATCCCGATGCTGGACTGTTCATTGGATCTGCATGTTGGCTCCCCACAACACTGAGAAAAAAACCCCACCAAAACCTGCACTGCTCCATTCCCACACCCCTGAGCCCGGGCTGGGCTGCCTGTTCTCACCCAGAGCACAGCACTTACCTGGAACTGTTGGTAGGGGTGACAATGAAGGTCCGGGTGAAGGCACGCACACAACCCTGATACTGTCCTTCCACTTTAACAACAACAACAACAACAACAATCCCACCTTAGAGTCACAATGCTTCACAGGCTCCCACTGCACTCCCTAGTAAGGGTCGGACTCCACAAATGCCCAAGGAGACAGCAGTTCAATGGGAGTCAGGGTGTCAGGAATGGGGAGGGCAATGATAGGAGCAATCTTCTCCCACTGACATGGACCCCACTGTGCCCTAGGACAACTACTTCACAAGTTCATTTGATTCATTTTCAGCAGCTACCCAAGAGGTGGGCATTATAGTCCCAGTTTGCAAAAGGGGAAAAAAGAGTTCCGTGTAACTAGCCCAAGTTCTCAGAGTAAGGATCAGGGATGACAGCCACCCAAACCCACACCTGTATCCCTAAGAGCCTAGCTGTGTGGGGATGACAGGCATGGGTGCAGGTCAGAGCAGGATGGGTTCGGGGCAGAGTGGAGGCAGAAGAACACAGAGGGAATATGAAAAAAGGAGAGGGGTCGGGAAAGTCGGGAGACTTCTAAGAGAGGTCCTGGGCTGCAGGAGGGACAAGTGGGGCATCTGGAGGGGGGCTCTACACACACTCACCTTCCTTGAACACCCCGTTGACACAGAAGCAGAGCATACTTTCCTGAAAGAAAAGAGTGCAGGTGCCCATTCACCATCTACACCTCCCAACCACCTATGTCTTTCTGGGCCAGTCCGAGGGAGGAAGCGGGTTCTCACCGACTGGAAACACATGTCCAAGATGAAGGAGCTGAAGTCATGCTGAGTTTTGGGCAACACACAGAGGGAGCACACAATGTCACGTTTTGTATGTTTCAGCAGTTGAAAGCGCAGGTCTGTGGGGGAAGGACGGCAAAGGTCAGGGTTGCCACACCCAGGGACCTATGACCAGTCCCTTCACACCCCCTTTGGCTGCCCAATCTTCCCCATCCTACACGCACTGGGGTCCTTCAGGTTCTTCATATTCCTGTTATTTTTGAAGTACTCAAACAAGCTGCTTCTAGGGGAAAAAGAGGAGCAGGATGTATTGGTCTGGCCAGTGTGGGTGCTGCCATGAGATGGCCTGTGTCTCCTGGGGAGCTACACAGCCCAAGAGCAGAGTCTTAGCTGTGATACTCACAAGTTTGGACCTTTTGGGTTGAAAGGAATGGTCAGAGAGAAGCAGGCCCCATCATTGTAGGCATCAAGAAGAGAGTGTCGGTCTCCAGAGTCATAGATCATGTAATACCTGTGAGGGAGCAAAGGGAAGAGGCTGCGTGTGTTAACTGGGACCCAAATGACAGGGGAGAGTCCTAGTTGGCAGTCCCAGCCCTCCCTATTGTTAAGTGTTCCCAGAGCTACTTACTGCTGCAGAAATTGCAGCACTAGATTCTTCAGTGCCTCAGATCCAAAGAAGCTTCCCTGAAATCAAAACAGTCCTCAAGACCACAGCTGATAGCGCATCGTCCTCATTCACCACCTTAAAACCCTGCTACATCCTCCCTCCTCACCCTGCAGGTTGGTAACTTCTTGTGTGCTTCAATCCCCAAATTAGTTGGTGGGGGTGGCTCCTGGCTATCCTGAAAAAGGGAAAAGGAAGTCAGCCTTGTAGACCAGCAGGTGGTGCTGAATGATCAGGAAAAGAATGGGCCTAGGAGAGGGTAAAAGTCTGAGGTCAGGTGCAAAAGAGCCCTGGAAATTCCATGGACAGTACAACATTTGTATCTTCATTATGGGAGCCCTGGAGCCTGTGGAGAACTTGTGTGAAGAAACTCCAGAGCCTTTGACACAAGTTCTCACATTGGTCAATCACCAATAAAGATTAAAGGTCAGATCCAAAAATGGAACTTGGGTCAGACCTAAAGAAGTTCAGGGCAGGTTGTTGGAGGTGGCAGTGCCACTTATAGGAGTCAGTGATTGAGGGATACACTTACCAGGCATAACTTGGGGAAGAGTTCCAAGATGGAGCTGCCAAAATCAAGACAAAGCAGAAACACAAGTGAATCTGGAGAGCAGCCCTTCCTTGTTGGAGCAAGCTCACTTACACCAGACATACAGCCCAATGTGTTCCACCTATATTCCAGTATCCCAACCTTCCAGGTACCTGGGAATCTCCCCCATGCATTGACCCATGTAAAGAGTGCTCATCTTCCCTCCCCCTCTTCCTTTCCATCCTGCTGAGTAGCTCCCACCTAGGTGCCCTGTCTCCATTCCAGTGCCAGAAAAAGCTTCTTGTTGATTCCAGATTCCAGGGTTTCTTCCCTCTCCCTGATTTTCTTTCTTCCTCCTGGTCCCCAGTGAAAGCTCCAGAGACAAGGGGGAATGGGGTGGGAGCCCAGAACTCTGCTAACTCACTGGGGGAAGGATTAGGAGGCAGGAAAGGAAAGGGAGGAGGAAGAAGACAGAAAGGGAGTGAGAAAGGAGGGGAGACTGGGGAGACATAGGGGTATAGAGACAAAGGGAGAAAGAGAAAGCAAAGCAAAAGGAAAGGAAAGATATTCTGCCCTGCAGGTGGGGGTAAGAGAAGAAGAGAGAAGAAAAGGGACATGGCCTTCCTGTAGAAGCCCTTTTCTTCATCTGCCCATGGCTGGCCCTGGGACCTGAAGTAGGAATAGAAATCATGCACTTCATGGGCAGGGAGCCCATTGGATGCAAGTCACATATGGGAGTTCCGCATGAGCTGGGCATGAGAACTGCAACAGTTGGTGGGTGGCATGGGGAAGGAGATTGTCCTGAGGAGCAAAGGTTCACATTCAAGCTCAGCATGGAGTTGGGGGTCTGCGATCCCCTCTTATGATCACTACCTTCTCTCCTCATGGCCCCCATGCACCTGTGCTGGCTGGTTCCTTGTCTGAGGAATCCTATCCATGTGTAGGTACCCAGGGTTCCTCTGAAGGACCAGGCAGGTGATGTGATGGGTAGAGGGAGGGGCAGTGCCCCTGAGAGGACTCTCCCTCTGTCTCCTCAACCACCTCTGCCCTCTGCTGCTGCCTCTGGAAATCCTACGCTCACTGGGGATTGCTCACTTCTGGCACCAACTCAGGGAACCCTAGTTTCTACCAAGGAGAGCCCAAGTCATGGCATTGGTCCAGAGGAATAGAGGTCATTATGGCAGTCACCTAAGGCCTTGGCCCTCAGCATTAGGTGGGAATATCCCCATCTCAGCCTGGGATTGGAGGGGAGACCCTCTTGGAGCAAGGACAAGCAGTTTCATCTCAGGGCATGAGATATATACCTTATCTCAGCTTGGATTAGGATGGCCTGTCTCAGATAGCTCTGGACTGAAAGTTCTGGGCTGGAGGACCCTTCTCTGTCCAGAGCACCAGTACATGACTAAAGGCTGGTCACACCTGGAACTGTTGAAAATGGGATGCCTTGCTTCCTAGAGCACATTGTTGGGAGGGCATGCATGAGAAGGCTGGATGCAGAGAAGTGGGAAATAAACCTCAGGCCAAGCAAACAGGAGAGAAGATCACAGGAAGAAAAAGGTATCTCTAAGCACAGGTGAGGGACACAGAGAAGAGAGGAAAGGCCTGTGGTCTTCCCAAAAGAACTATTTGCTGTCTCCAGCAAACAGGCACTATGAAGCATAGCTCAGGCTCACACATGGGGAAAGAAGGTACCACTAACCTTATGTTGGTTGAATTATCTGGGAAGGTGGTGCATAGGGGGTTTCCATCTGCACTCATCACTGCTGGCCCCAGCCCTTTGCCCTGGTCCAATTTCCTTACCAACTTCACCTGTGATTATGGGGAAGAACCATATGGACCTGAGAAAGAGAGCCAAGATGACCCGTACCCCCAGTCTCTTCCTTTTCTAACAAATCCAATTTACTGCCCCTTGTTGTTACCCCATGGGGTTCAGTGGCTCTGGATCTGAAGTGATGAAGGGGTGAAATAGGTGGGGGAAGAAAAGGTGGGCCTGGATGTGGACACACAACCGGTCTTGAGTCTGCATTACCTTAACCAACTTCTTTTCTGATTTCAGCTCCTTCTGCACAGACTGGGGGGCATCAGAAGGATTGACAAAGATAGATATCTGAAGGAAATACAAGAGGGGCTGGGTAAGCACCAGGAAATCTGAGCCTTGGTATCAAGCAAGACCTTACCCCTGCCCTGCCCTCTTGCCCCCAGCTAACCCTGGCCATGCCCTTGACACACACCATCTCGTTATCCTTATCCTGAATCTTGTTGTTGGCATTCTTCAGTGCAAAGGCAACACTAGCATTCTCGACAAAGAACTGGGCCTGCATTTTCTCATAGTGAAACTATAAGGAGAGTGGCAAGAGAAGCAGAATGTGAGACCAGAGCCACTGCTCATCTGCCCCGTTTCTTCTTATCCACCTCACTGTCCTCTCTTACTTTGACTGGAGTGAAGGGGATGCTGCATTGTTCCTGAATCAAATTCAGCAGCCACTTCTCATCATATTTTATGCCGAATGGAATCTAGGAGCCAAAGAAAAGATAGAAGAGTGACATAATGGAATCTAAGAGTAAGATAAAACCCAACTGTACTTTCCTTTCAGATATTCTTTTCAACCTTTAAAATAATTGTTTAAGATAAGACGATATCTATTATTACTAACTTTTGTACCAGGCACGGGTTTTCTAAATATCATTCTTTCCATTCAAATAGTTTTTCTCAAAAAATCAACTTAAGATGTTTAACATGTATTATCTTTTATAAAGTTTCAAGAGACCCTATCTAAGTCAGACCTGGACTGAACCTCTCAAAAGGACCCCAGAGATTCAACGTCCTCCAACATTCAAGTTGTGACAAACTGTGCCTTCCAGTGTGGAGCTGCTCCATCTCCTTGGCAGTAGTTTCCCCTTTTGCTTTTAGACTACCTGTCCCATTCTCCTTGCAGTCTGTCTGTTGCCTTTATATTGCTTCTCTTAGTATGCCCTTAGATGACCTAGGCTGTTAACTCCTAGTAATAACAAAACACATTACCAACTTGTTTGCCCCAGAAAGTCACCTCGTATCTCTACATGAATCCAGCACAACTCCCTCTGTTCACCTTCTACATATTAGGTCCACTTTTCCAGGACACTCACAGTGATCTTGAACCAGGTTCCTGAGGTCTCATCCTGACTCTTCTTCATTTTTGTCTCTGGAGGATTTTGCTCTCTCTCCATCTTAACCTGGGTTTGGTTCCGTTTCCGAAAGTAGGCTCTCCAATGATAGCGTGCATAGGGCATGCTGTGGGTCAGTGGAAAGAAAGAAGTAGTCCATATATGCTCAGAAAGTCTTCTATACACATTTATTTCACTGATACCAAGACTAAAATAAAGTTTTCTCAACCACTAATCTGCTCCTTTCATTCCTCATTTTTCTAGGTTGGAGAGAAGAATGACATGTTTAACTACAAGGTTATATATTCCACTGGTGGGTACATTTCAGTCATGCTAACTGGTCACTTACTATCTTACTCGGGTGTCCACATGAGCATCACTTGTTGTGGAATCTCGATCTTGTTGCTGGTGGGATGAAGGATGAGTGCCAGAACTCATGTGCTGAGACAAATTGATATATCTCCTTCGGTACATACCCCAGCCTGATCTTCTATGTATGGTGTTACCTTGGGTATTATGCCCTGAAATTAAGAACAACACATCAGTGGTCCCAATGCCAGAAAAAGTCCTGGGGAGATACCATGGCTAATGAAGAAATATTACTGATTTTTATAATCTAAAATGAAACACATCACAAGACTTCACTGTGGTTCCATGTCCTGGGAGATGAGAGATCAGGAATGTTCACAGCCAAGAAAAAAAGCACAAAATAAAGGGTTTATGTGTTGAGTTTAATTTGTAATGTTAGTCCCAGTTCTGTCCCTTACAAGCTACGTGACCTGGGACAAGTTGTTGAATATCCCCAACTCTCACTTCCCTCCTCTGCTCTATGGAGAAAGTAAAATCTACCCTGAAAGTTCGGTGTTATGGTTCAAGGGTCAAAGATGAGTTCTTGCCTCAAAAAGCAATTAGAGAAATGAAAGAGAAGTCTGGTGAAAATATCAAGAATAATGTCTGGAGAGACATAATATGGAGAATACCAAAAGAGAAGAGAAGAAAATTAGAGATGCAGTGAATATATCTAACCCATGTTTAATCTGAGCCTCAGTAAGAAGAAGAGGGAATAGTGCAGAAGTGGTATTTGAAGAGATTTTGGTTGTGGAAGTTCCAAAAGCAACAAGCTGTCAAGTCAGTTTAACAATATTAATAGAAGAAAATTATGTGTTAAGGAAAAAATTCTTAAAGAAAAGGCATACATTTCATAATGATGTTAACATAATAATAACTGGGGATATTTGTGTCAAGAAAAATCAAACTAAAAGAAATACTAAGGGTTCTTCTTCAAGAAGAAATATGATCTCAGATGGAGGCACACAGATGCAGGAAAGAAAGTCTAAAGACATGCGTGACTGTGTAGGCAAATCTAAATGAATGCTGACTGTATAGCATGATGGCAGTAATTTATTCTGAGGGGTTAAATATATATAGGATTAAAGTATGTGACAATAAACTGGTAGGTATTGAATGGAATCAAACCATTCCAAGGTCCCTTCATTATGTGAGGAGCTTTAAGGGACTATTTTACATTTGACTGTGGAAAAGCAATGTACAAACATATATTGTAATTTTAAGAGTAAATGCTACAAAAATGGGAAAAGAATGTCTAAGTATCTAGCCAAGTGAGGGAACAATTTAATAGTTAAATGCATTAGTCATTTCAAATAAAAGGAGAGGAAAGTGACTTAGGACAGGCTAAAAGAAATGTAGAGTAATATGGTATATATAAACCAATTTGCATCTATATTTACATTAAGAGTTTCAGACTAAATACTCCAAACAGGTAAACACATATTATCAGAATGGGTTTTTAAAAACATTCTGTCAGATGGTCCTTTAAAAAGATACATGCATAATTTAATGATCTAGAAAATTTGAGTCAATAATTTGGCAAAATGTATATTATTTACACAATAATCTCTTGAGAGCTGGTATTGTGTTAGTCAAAGAAAAGGTACAGTTTTTTAAAAATTACTAAAGGAAAGAATGAAATTTCTTTATTATAACAGGCTCAATGCAATAAGAATATATTAATACAAAATTCTAAATTTGTATGTATGTCTTACTGTACAGCAAAACATGTAAAACAAAAGCTAGTAGAAGTAAATGGGGAAATGGCAAATCCATGGTCACAGTGGGAGATTTTAACACAGCTCATTGATTGACATATAACATGGAAGACAAAATTTCAGGTACATGGAGATTTAAAAATGTGATTTAAGTAAATTAACAAAGTAACATAAAACAATGCACACAACAACCACACAGGAAACATTCCAGAATAAGACATATGCTGGGCCATAAAGCAAGCTTCAATAAATTGCCGTGGGGTAATACAATCTACTCTGAATAGCTGATGTGAGATTCAAGGGTAATGGTGGGTTCTCTGTCTTTCCCCACCTCCAGTATAAATCCAAAAAAATGTTAATTTACACCAAATCCCCCCAACCTAGGTGACCCTCCCCATTCTCCAAGCCCTGGGCCTAAGAGGAACACATGACGCAGGTCTTTCCCCTCAAGAAGGGAAATAAAAAATTCAGCTACATCCATAGGAGGGGAGGTCTTCTGTGTGGAAACAGGATGGGTATGTCAGGACCCACTTGGCCCATTTCCTCAAGAGCACAGAAAATAGGTTGGCCATCATCAACCCTCTTCTAAAATGGAGGTAGTCTAGGTGTCCCATTGATTGGGGTGGGGAGGGAACCCAGAACCACTCCAGCCCAGTGAGGACCTGAGGCGAAGGTCTCATGCTAACTAACTTACCTGTTGTGTGGCCTGAAGGCAGTGATCTGTCACCAGTGTCCTCACAAGGTATCTGTGAGGAGAATCTGTGGAGTCTGGAGCTGGATGTTTGAAGATCAAGGTGGGCTGCCGAGGAACACAAGAGCTGGTCCCAAACAATTTCCTCAGGGCCAGACGAACAAGATGGAATCTTTACGGGAAGTCCCTTTCTTAAAGGCATAGAGAAGAAAGTTCTGGGGAACAGAGGATACTTCCTGTTCCTAATACCCCCTGAGCTTGCTAACACCCAGGGAATTATTTCCAACTGAACCACCCCTGCAGAGAAGACCAGCTAGAGTCAGGAGGCCTGGAGCCTAGATACTTGTATCTAAACACAAGGAACACTGAATGCCAGTCTCTGTGTCGCCTGCACTACACCGTGTTCCCTCATTCTGCAAACCCAGAGAACTTTGAGTGCCAGCTATTGGTCCAGGCACTGTACTTGCTACATTGCATCTGTTCTTTCATGTTTCCTTCACAAGGTGACTCTGATATCAGAATCACCAGCTTTCCAAGGTTGCTGAGGCTTAATGTGCACTCCAG
>PVIA01018995.1:0-11495 GCA_004024845.1 Tonatia bakeri | reverse complement strand
GTCCTCATGGTGGTCCTCATGATGGTGTCCAGCACTCACTAGTGCATAGGGTTTCTAAGGCTAAGGGGTAGCACTGATGATGTCTGTGAGGTTCCTGCATTGGAGTATGATTTGGAGCATCTGTCCTGATTGCAGAGGCTCCTACCTCTTATTTTCTGGCCCTACTGGGGTTTTCATGAGCTACCAGATACCATTTCATTATTCCTTGGCATTTAAATGAACCAGAGTGACTGTTGCTTGTAACCAAGAAACTTGACTGGTATAAGTAGCAAATGATTCACATAATAAGGCTGAACTTTCTGTTCTTTGGGTGGCTGTGGATAATTCAGAGCCTGTGTAGAAGCATGAAGTGATAATGGCTCACAAGTGCAGACTTGATAAAAATAAATTTAAAAGCATTTTTCAGCTCTATGGTACTTTAGGCATCATCTTTAATACCCTGACATGTTTGAAAGACATATTATTTTCCTCACTTGAAAGATAGGAATTTGAAGTAAATGTGATAAGAACATGTATTAGAACTGAACTGTCTGAAGATAAAAGGTATGCTGAAAACTCAAGTAAAAAAATAGAAAAATATATCCAAATAAAAATTTTTGGGAGTCACATCAAGAAGCTAAATCAACAAGAGCATCCCAATGTTAATGTTAAAAGCTAGAACTGTCTTAATTGCTCTGACTGACAATTTATCTGCAGAAAGTTGTACATTGAATTAATGAAGCTATTTTAGCAATGAGTTAAAAACCTGTGGTGAGAATATAGTATGAAGAATATGGAGTAAAAAGAAATAGGCATAAATTACTGAGGTACAATGTTGATTTTAAATAATGGTGATTTGTCACAGCCAATTGAATAAAAATCTGATCCACATTAACTTTACTCTTTCTTTGTAAACTCTTGACATTCTGACATGCTTTGTCCTGGCTCAGTGATTTTCCATGAGGGTGAACTGCCTGGAGGTGGTGTGTATTAGTATATGCTAATCCAAGTGTATTAGTTATTGCTTGGTGTGTAACAAATTACTCCATGTGTTAGTGGCTTAAAACAACACACATTTATGATTTTACACTTTTTGTGGGTCAGGAATGTAGGCATGGCTTCATGGTCTTTTATGAAGTTTCAATCAAAGTATTGGCAGCCCAGGGTTTGCAGTCTCTTCTGGATATGTGTTAGGGGAAGTGGACTCTGTGGTTGGCAGCATTCTGTTCCAGGCTGGCTGTTGGCTGAGGCTGCTCTCAGCATCTCCAACATGGCCACTTACTCCAAACTGCAAACTGAAAAGTCCATAGATATTAGCAAGACATAAATCACAATCATTTGTAACCTAATCATGAAAGTGAAATTCCATCACTTTTGCCATATTTTTGTGGTTAGAAGTAAGTCAGAGGTCCCACCCATAACTCAAGGTCAGATAATTGTACAAAGGCATACACACCAGGAGGCGGGGAGCACTGAGGGCCATCTTAGAACATCAAGGACACAGCTCTGAATGGAGCTCTGGGACAATCCTTCAAAATTGGCATGTTCCCAGTAAGATGGAAAACAAATCTTCAGAATACTGTGATCCAAGGTATCTGGGGTAGGGCAGGGGAGAGTAATGGGGGAAAAGTGGGGACAACTGTAATTGAACAACAGTAAAAGAATTAAAAAATAATAATATTGTGATCCAAGGTATCTGAATCATTCTTCCTTGACTTTCTAAAAAGTGAGAGCTTTGGGGAAACTGGGATTGCTGAACATTTTTGTTGTTTATTTTTGAGGACAGAGATTTCTTAAAACATACATTTACATAAGTCAATCATCATTTAAAAATAAATTAGTTTAGGATGAACGTTTTGTTCATTCTAGGACCATACGTATAGGAAGATAGGGGAGAATAGAGAAATATCCTGGATTATGTTTTGCTGCATTGAAATATAAAATATTCATTAGCTTAAAAGCAGTGTCACTGATCCTCCTGGGACTCTTTCCCACCATCCCACCAGCCCATGTTGTGTTTTTTATTTTCATATTTTCCTGTTAACTAACACCTACAATTTCCCCTGATGAAGGGCTTTGTACCTCATCAAGAACTTCTTTCATTAAGTAACTTCTTTGCTTTTACCCTTTGAAATATTCCACACTTTTCCTAAGCCATGTTATGTTTTTCTTCTCTTTTATGATGTTATTTCTCTTTAAAGAGATAAAGCCTACCACTGTGAGTTATGGAAGGTACCAGAAGGAAAGAAGGCTAGGGTCTCCAAAATCTGGAATGATGCTTTATCTGGTTGGGTGAGAAAAGTAAGATACTAGTGGGGAGGGCGTTAAGGAAATAAGTTCCCCTCATCCTAGGGAACTGTCCCCACTCTACTACTAGCACACAAGGGGCCAGTGGTAGTGGTGCTCAGGTGGCCAGAACTGGGGGCTTCAGGGACACATGGGGGAAGTTGGGAAGTACAGAGCCTGGGGCAGGAGCACCAGGAGCATCAGAAATCCATCTAAGGAGGAGCTCAGGGAGGGTCAGTTGTAAGACTTCACAGGTCAGCTATCACAGAGTAGAATGGAGAAGGCTGTAAAACACAAGTGAGAAAAGAATAATATAACTACCAGACACTGGAAAGTGGTGAAAGAGACATGTGAGGTAGTGTGAAGTATGAGTACCCTTATTGTTCATAGCAGGGAGTCAATACTGCCTAAAATTGGAAAAGGTAGTTAAAAATTCCAACTCTAACCACTTAATGATAGTTTGGAATCTTTTTTCTTAAACTCGAGAGTCTCTTAGGAAATAATATCATGTGGTGAATAAATATTGATTAGGAATTCTTTAGTTTCACTTTGATTTAGATTTTCTCCATGGTACTCAAGTGAAATTAAAAGTACCATTTTAATTAAAACCACATTGAACTATTTTATCCTTTTTTATTTTTATTTCAATTGTTGTTCAAGCACAGTTTTCTGCCTTTTGAACTATCTTATTCTTATTTTAATTAAGAAATAGCATTTTCTTAAAAGTCTACCTATTTGTGTATGCTTATCTACCCACTTATCTTTTTGTATGACCCTAGGTTGTTTTCTGGAACTCTCCTAATGTCAGTGAAAATTGCTTCTGGATGGGGTTTTGTGGGTGAATGTCAACTTAACTTTGTACTTTTTAAAACTATTTGAATTCTTAAAAATAAGCATACATTATGTTGACAAAAGAAGGCAAATTTTTCTTTAGGTAAGAAAAAGTAAGAAAGACAGAGGGAAAGAAGGGGGAGGGAGGAGAGAGAGAGAGAGAGAGAGAGCGAGCAATCTGGAAGTAAATATGCCAAGATGTTAACAGTTTATGCTGAATGCATAAATGTGGACAATTTTTATTTTCTCCTTTACCTTTCCTTATTTTGTTTTGTTTCAATTTTAGAAAACCATTGTGTGAATGTGTATGTGTGTGTGTTGTCAAAGACATGGAAGCTTTTGATATTTTCTTCTCCCAAAGGGCAATTGTGAAGAACAGGACCACTATTAAGAGAAGGGTTGTAAGATGTTTTTACTTTGCAAAAACAATTTTCATAATGAAAGGCTGGGGATGAGTCTATGACACAGCCTCCTTTAAACTATTTGTGCAAAATCCTGAGGGAGGCTACGGGTAAGTTTTATGGGACAGGAGTGTAAATTATTAACTGTTCAAGTGTTGCTTCTCATTGGTGAATCACCCACTGGGTATGTGACTCACTCAATATGCTTCCCCTGGCAAGCAGACAGCCACCTGGGGTATTAACCCAGTGAGGCTCCAAGGATTTGAGCATATTGACTTAGAACCAGTCATCTGACATGCTTCTATTTACCTATGAAAATGCAGTGGCCTTAAGTTTTGTTTTTAAAGTTACCCTTTGAGGTTCATAACTATAAAAGTTGAACATATTTAGATGTAAGCCTTGTGTAAATTTTAAATATTCCTCTTGTAAAAACTAAGTAAATGTCAACTCAGAACTTTCTGGTATTGTAACATTTTTCTTTGGAGAAATGTTAAGCTTATCATAAAAGAAATTCTCATGAGAAGAAAAACCCAACTCTGTGCTTTTTTGAAAGGCCACTAAATACTGTGAGTGGGCTTTTGGCTTCAACAGATTTTAGGGCATAACAATTGAGAAAGAACCCCTTATTCATGTTTCTAGTTTAACACATCACTCCACTGTGGAAGAATAAATCAGCTAATAAATAAATAAAATGCATCAAACAAATAGAAATTTATTTTGTAAGATTCCAAGACTCAAATCAAAGAAACAGCAGATTCATTCATGATAGCTGATCAAGGGTTTACTAAATGACCAAAATATTTGGAAATTTAAAATACTGCCAGGAGAGGCACCAAGGAGCTGTAGTCTGGGAAGCCATCACTACTGTCATCTAATCAGAATGTTGGACCTGGAAGGGCCTCCTGCTGAAAAACAAAGGATGAGAAGCTGTTCCTAGTTGCCAACAGAAGGGAAGACTTTGCACAGGCTGTCCTTTGAGCAAGGCCTTGAAGGAAATCTCGGGTTTCCATATAATGGGCCATGAGTTTCCAAAGTAGAGGAATACCTCTTATTTACTATTTGGTGGAAGAAAGTGGTTGTGACAATCCAGATATCTAGCAGTTTTGAGCAACTCAGTGTCAGCTTTAAATGCATCAAAAAGCAGTGAAGCGAGACCAAACTGGATGGTTCTGGGGGCTGATTTCCTCTCTACTTGCAGGAGTTTAGGGATAATCGGGCTCAGTCTAGTTAGTTCAACGAAAGGACAGGCTGATACCAGCTACTGGGTCTGAAGGCTTCCTCTTTCTTTCTTTTTTAACATTTTATTGTTTGTTCCTATTTCTTTTATGCTATTATAGTTGTGCCACTTCTCCCCGTTCGACCCTCTCCACCCAGCCTGCCCTCTACTTCCATAGTCAAGAAACAGCAGATTCATTCATGATAGCTGATCAAGGGTCTGAAGGCTTCCTCTTTCGAACAAGGCCGCTCATCTACCCAGGAAGCTTCCACTATGTTACATAGTTGCATTGGTGTCCCCTGGCCTCCTGACCCAAGAAATACACTTTGTGGGCATCCTGGGGAGGGAAGGGCCCTGTCTACTGGAATGCTGGCCATGGTAAACACTGGGATAATGCAAGTTTGGGGGGCCTGCACATGCTTTACTACTCCTCTTTGATGCCTTTGCCCTCAATAAAAACTATTTTTTTTATTGCACCATGTGTCACTAGTGGTGTGTATCCTGACAATGGTCAGAAACTTGATTTTTATTTTTAGAGGTTCATCTCACATATACATTTATTCATACCATGAAGTAAATGGTGCTTATCCGAGTGTGCAGCAATGTTCCATGTTCCCATCTAACAAAGCTTGCTTAAATTTATGGCCAGCCTGATGTTCCATCTGATGGATAATCCAAGTAAAGCTGGTTAATGATGACCATGAGCAGCTTCAGGACTTGAAGCTTTCAAAAGCTTTATTTCTTTTATCAGGACATTCCAGGCTGGTTGCTCACAAAAGTATGAACAGCTAAATTTTCCAAAAGTCTAGTCAAAGAAACTGTCCCTAAATATTATAATTATACTTTACATTTTTATGATTTGTTACAGTCATATAAAGGCAAGATTCTTTCTATTATTGATTATATTTTTAATATGCAATTTATAATTTTCTCCCCCAAATAAAAGGAATACTTGTCATTGTAGAGAATTTGGTATATGTAGAAAACTACAAAGAGAAAAAATATCCTTTGTAATACTTCCCTAGAATTAATCACTCTTTTCATTTCAATGTATATCCCTCTAGTCTTTTTCCCCTAGCTTTTCTAGTGTGTGCAGATTTAATTAGAATAATATTATAATTATTTTTTGTAGCCTGATTCTTTCATTTGATAATAATGTATATGGGCATTTTCCACATTATTAAACATTCTTCTAAAACAATTTTAAGCTCTGGCTGATATGACTCAGTGTATTGAGCACCAGCCTGCAAACCAAAAGGTTGCCAGTTTGATTCCCAGTCATGGCACACGCTTGGGTTGCTGGCCAGGTCCCCAGTAGGGAGTGCACAAGAGGCAACCACACATTGATGTTTCTCTCCCTCTCGCCTTCTCTTCTCCTCTCTCTAAAAATAAATAAATAAAATCTTTAAAAAAATAAAATAATTTTAAAAGTTGTCTAGTATTCTACCATTTGGATTTTTCTTGACTTGCACATATTTGAAAAAAATGTTTATAAATAGTATGATAATAAACATACTTATATGTAAACCTTGTATACTCATCTGATTATTTAATTCAATTAAAAGGGTATGTATATTAACATACATTTACTTGAGAATATCCCCATGATATATGACTAAGGGAAAATTTTAGCTTCTAAATAGCATATGATATGATCTCACCCATGGAAAATTTCTTAACTTAAATTCACATGAATATGTATATGCTCTATTAAGAAACAACCACCAGTGATAGTGATGATTGTTATCGAAGGAAGGAGTTTCAGGTGTTTTTGCTTCCTTCATTATTTATATCTGTTTTGGTTAAAAGTTTGAAATTTCTGCATTATGCAAAGTGAAATAAGCCAGGCAGTGAAAGATAAATACCATATGATCTCACCTTTAACAGGAACCTAAACAACAAAACAAAGAAACAAGCAAAAATACAGTCAAAGACACTGAAATGGAGGACAGGCAGAAAGTGACCAGAGGAGAGAGAAGAGGGAGTTTCAGGGGAAAAGGGGGAAGGGTTTATAGGAACAAAGTTAAAAGACACATGGACAAAAACTAGGGGAAGGGTGGTAATGGGAGGGAAGTTGGGAGGGAGGCGTGGGTGGGCTGGATTGGGAGTGAAGGGGAGAAAACTGTACTTGAACAGTGATTAAAATAAAATTAAAAAAAAGTTTGAAATTTCTGTATGTTTGAAAAGAGATGGGAAATATTAACAACCTAGTTTATTTAAGGGAAAATTGTGATATGAGATCTGTCTGGAAAAAGCCCAGTCATTGTTCATTTGTTAATATAATAAGAATGGTTTGCATGACATTGATATAACCTGGCAGCCAAGGAGAGTGACTGGAAGGCACATGCACTGGAGTGAACAATGACAACTTCACTGTACTAGTCAGTGGGGGCAGTAGACGTTGTTGAGTGAGTATGTGTACTGTGTGGCCATCACATTCAAAATGACTGAGTGAGCAGAGCAATGAATCTGCATCAAATGTTTCATTAAGCTTGAAAATTCCTCCACAGAAACTATTCCAATGATTCAGAAGGCTGGAGCTATGCGCAACTGGTGGCAGCTTCATCCTGACAATGCACCCACTCATGCATTACATCTTGTGCAGAGGTTTTGGCAAGACATCAAATCACCCAGGTGACTCAGCCCCGCTATAGCCCATATTTGGTGCCATGTGACTTCTAGGTTTTCCCAAAACTAAAATCACCTTTGAAAGGGAAGAGATGTCTGACCATTAGTGAGATTCAGGAACATCTGAGAGGCAGCTGATGGCAACTGGGAGAACTGTGTAACGTCCTGAGGTGCTTATTTTGAAGGGGACAGAGGTGTCATTGTCCTACGTACAATGTTTCTTGTATCTTGTATCTTCTTCAATAAATGTTCCTATTTTTCATTGTACATGTCTGGAAACCTTCTGGACACACCTTGTATGTTAGAAGAAATGCTAGCAGTGTTTACTATATATTATTATGCAATAAGGCAATTTTAAGAAATCTTCCATGTTCATAATCTGAACACTGAAATAGAGTGTCATTACCAGGCCACTACAGCTTCAGGTGAATACTCCAATTTACAACCACAGGCTTATATGATGTACTGTGTTTACAATGTCAATTTGTAAAAGTATTCAATGTTTACTCTCTATTAAACATCTATACTACTCATTCCCCAATGATTTGTGGCTGAAAGAAATATTTTGCAAAATTCCTTTGTACTGTTTATTTTTTAAATTATATTTCATTATTTATGCTATTACAGTTGTCCCAAATTTCTCCCTTTTCCCCCCTCCACCCTACCCCCTCCTCCCTGAGGCAATCCTCACACCATTGTCCATGTCCAGGGGTCATGCATGTGTTCTTTGGCTACTCTATTCCCTATGCTGTACTTTACATCCTCATGACTATTCTGAATACTACTTAGCAGAAAGAAAGAAGGAACTCCTACCCTCATGACAGCATGGATGGAACTGGAGAACATTTTGCTAACTGAAATAAGCCAGGCAGTGAAAGACAAATACCATATGATCTCACCTATAACAGGAACCTAATGAACAAAATAAACTAATGAGCAAAATAGAATCATGGGCATGGAAATGTGGAATAGACTGACAATGACCAGAGGAGAAAGGGGGGAAGCATAGTGGTGGAAAGAATGGGAAGGGACTAGTTAGAGAACATGTGTGTGCTGTTTTAATCAGAGAATATGATTGCAAGGATAATCTCACTTACTGTTGTTTTTCTTGTTACAGCACTACCCAACGCATTGCAGAATTCTACTCCAGGGGGCTCTGGAAACCTGAGTTCCAGGCTGCATTCTGCCCCCAAGTAACTTTGAGTACTTTTGAACAAGTGTTATGAGGGGGATCCTGGGTAAAATCCCATTACATGGCATGAACCTACTGGTCCCTCCCATGTAATGATTTCTCCTTCCTAGAGGAACATAAATTACTAATGAATGGTGGTTTAATAAGTCATACTGTACCAATCACTCCTTGCTGTTAAATACCACAGTTCAAGAGTAGCTCTCTGCTTTTCTATAAGATATTTGTATATTTGCAATGAGGGAGAATGAACAACATAGGTAAACACCTGAAAGAAAGTCATTTTTCTGGGTTCATGTGTATTTCTCTGAAGTATTTAGGATATTTATCTATGCTTATTTTTATAATGTACCAAGTGCTGTGATGAATTAACATGCTCCTCACCTATGTACTTAGGCCCTATATACTTGTAGGATGAGAAAGTTGAAACTGAGAAGACATGTAAATTGTCCTAACTTAAATGGCTTGAGAATGGTAGGGCCAGGATTTGAACTTGGGCATGTTGCTTCCAGAGCTCACACTTTTAACACTGTACTAAATGTATATATTTCTGCAGGTAAAGGCCCACAGGGGTGAATTGCTAATGTAGCCAACTGGTTGTTAGGCTCAGAGGAATAAGAAATACCAATGAGGGAGATAGGGATAGACTGGGATAAGAAAGAGCAGGGGACGTCCATGCAGTCACCCTAAGTCCTATTTGGACAGGAATATGTCTAGGGCTTGCCATTCTTCAGTAGCATTGGTATACAATGTCCACCTGAAGGGTGGGGGTTGGAGGATACTGGTTAATCATTGCCCTAGTGGGTGGACAGAGAAGGAGTGAAAGTATGTTCCAACTGCCCTCACAGCACCTGTTAACTTGGTCCTGGAATTTGTCTATTTACTGAGCTTTCGCCATTACAGCAGTATATCTGGGTCATTAGTGCTTAACCATGCAGCCACTCAGGACAAGTCTGCTCACTGCTTAGTGGACAACAGGTCTACCCAGAACTTGTTGTCAAGCATTGTCTAGGAAAAAGGTGTCTGATCTTCAGGATATCATCAATACCTGGGATTGCTGGGACCACGGATATATCTGTCCAGTCTTCTCCTGGAGTAGGAATGTTGTGCTCTTAGAGCCTTCTGAATTGTAAGCAGATGTCGCTCAGCTCCTGTTAGTCTAGTGTCGGCACAGTAGATGCAGTGACTTCCCCAACCACACCCTTGGTTCCTTTTACCATTTTTTGCCCACTTGCTTCTGGTGGGAATGCTTTCATTCCCAATATTCAACACCTGCATCTCCTTGCTGGAGAACTGCCCCGGGCTGCTAGCACCTGCTATGCCTGTGTGAAGAGAGAGCCAGAGGTGTCTCCATGAGTAACTTTTGACCAATGACTGACAGTCCAGGAGTAGCAACACTCCAGTCCCTGTACTCCTGATGGGGACAACTCTGAGAGGTGACTTCCACTGTCTCCAGAACTCCCTCAGAACCAAGCCCAAATTATCCTCTGTGGGCTTTGTTGGCTGCTGCATCCCTGCTTGGCTTCCTTCCCTTTCCAGGACCTCTTCACTTCTACTTTAGTGGTTTTTCCTGTAACACTTCCTACAGAATTACTCCCATGCATTGGGAGTGCATTCAAAACTCAAATCATTTCTAAGTCTGCCCTGGTGTTTACTTTCTGCCAGACTCCTACATTTCTTCTGCCCAGTGCAGTCTCTGTCAGTCAGGGACTTATGTATAAAAATGCCTTGGAGACTTCTCTAAGTATGAAAGGGCAGGCCAAAGACATGTTCAGGGAACAAGCAAGGATATATGCATTCTCCACTTCTATTTACCATGGAATTGGAAGTTCTAGCCAGAGCAGTTAGGCGAGAAAAATAAGTGAAAGGCATTCAAATTGGAAAGAAAGAAGTAAAATTATTTGTATTCACAGATTACATGATCTAAAAGTCTAGAGATTTTACACACACACACACACACACACGTAGAACTAATAAATGCATTCAGCAAAATTGCAAGATACAAAATCAGCAGGCAAACATCAGTTGCATTTCTATACACTAACACCAAATAATCCAAAAAAGGAATAAATAAAACCAATTTCACTTATAACAGCATTAAAAATAATAAAATACTTAGGAATTAACTAAGTTGGAAAAAGATTTGTACACTGAAAACTACAAAACACTGCTGAAAGAAACTAAATAAGACACAAATAAATGGAAAGACATCATATGTTTATGGATTGGGAGACTTAATATTATTAAAATGTCTATATTACCCAAAGCCATCTACAGATTCAGCACAATTCCTACCAAAATCTCAGCCATGGTTATTGAAAAATAGAAAAATTTACCCTAGAATTCATATAGAATTTCAAGGGACCTCAAATAGCCAAAACAATTTTGAAAAAGAACAAAATTGGAAGGCTCACACTTCTGAACTCTAAAACTTAAAACAAAGCTTCAGTAAAATCAAAATAGTCTGCCCCTAGAGGAGGGAATTTCAGGGGAGAATGGGAAGGGTTTACAGGAACAAATATGAAGGACACATGGACAAAAACTAGGGGGGGGTGGAGATGGGAGGGAGGTGGGGAGGAATGGGTGGGTGGGCTGGAATGGGAGTGAAGGACAGAAAAATGTACTTGAACAATGACTAAAATAAAATAAAAAAAATAGTCTGCCCCTGGCATAAAGACAAACACATACACAATTGAAATGGAATAGAGAGCCCAGAAATAAGCCCTTGCAAATATGGTCAAATGATTTTAGCAAGGGTGCCAAGATGATTAAATGGGGTGTGGACAATATTTTCAACAAATGGTGCTGGGAGAAACCTGGATATTCACATGCAAAAGAATGAAGTTGGATCCTTCTCTTATATCATATACAAAAAGTAACTCAAAATGGATCAAACACCTAAATGTAAGAGTTAAAATTATAAAACTTAGAAGAATACATAGGGGAAAATCTTCATGATTTTAGA